>BGPR01009646.1:0-56468 GCA_013235015.1 Araneus ventricosus
TTATGTATATTTCAGTATCTTTTATATGATTTTACATCAATTCAATGCCTGCAAAGAGGATGATCCTGCAATCAACTCGCAGCGATGGCTCGATGTGGAAGCTGAATGGTTTTAAAATTATACAAATCTACGCTCTATTAGGTCGTACAATTTTAGTCGCTGAAAAATGGAAGTATTTTTAAGTAAAATATGAGAGTGTCAAAAATAGATTGCTAAAAGTTATTAATATGTCCGGGCGGCTGTATAAAAATTTTCATTCGAATTTTTTACAGGAAAACAATTATTGACTGAAACGATAAAAATATAATTCTTTATTTCTTTTAAATCATTTTGCCAAATCGAAGTATATGCCAATCTATAACGGCTTAGAATTTAGCTTTTGGACCCAGTTTTGAATTGCTATCCTGTACATTTTTCAAAGGGGCAAGAAATGAAAAAAACAACGATGTGTATATCATTTCTCAGCAAGAGATAACTCTTAAGTCAAACGTTGAGTCTTGTAAAACGCAATGTAACATATACATGATAGTTAGATGTTTCAGTTAGCAGTCGCCACCAGATATTCCCTGCGATTGGATTGTCAACAGGTCGATTGATGGTAGAACATGGTGTGATCTACAAAGTTGAATTTTATAGGGTCTATTTCTCGTCAAATCTGGTAATCATGTCTCTCGTTCTGAACCAGCTATTTGGCGAGTTTTGGGATGGCTGCCATGATATCAACGCGTTTGACGAGAGACAGCAACATGTTCTTAAATCTTACCTGAATTTTTCGACCAGATATCGTAGTCTGTCGAAGATGTGCATGGAAACGCTGAAGAACGTGCAGCGTCTAAACCATCGGCCTCTTATATATATGTTATTGCGAGTATTGTAAAGTATCACTGCGTTAGGCAAAAGCCGAAACCCCGGACAACAACTTGGAATACAGCTTTATTAATCTTTAATTGAATTATTATCTAATGAAGATTTCTAATAATTTCATAATTTCTGTCTTTTCTTTGTAGTTTCTCTAATACTTCCTGAAATATTAAATTTTTTCTATTCCATGAAAAAAACCCCACTTATTTGCATGAAATGCACCCTAATTTACAATTTATTTCATGGTTCCTGAAAATTAGTGCGGATTTTTTTTACCCGCCCTGTATTTAGATTTGTAAAAAATTAAGCATTTAAATAGCTTTACAGACGAGTAGAAATAAATTCTGAGTGTAAGTGAGTTACCATTATGTATAATTAGAAGTGAACATTTGAAAAATATGTAAACCTTTTACCACTTTTATTATTGCAAAAATTTCTATATAAAATTTCAAAACATTTTAGCTTTCGCATACAGAAATAATATGATGTTTCTTTAATATAAAGCTTAGAATTTTTTTATCAGAGCTGGTAAATGAAATTATTGTTATAGATATTTGATACAGATTTGAAAATTTCAATATCAGAAGCTAATTCCGCTATAGTCGTAAGCAAAAAGTGGCAGCACGGGTTGCTTACATCTGGCATTGTATCCAATCCTAGACGATCGGTGGCGGGGCCAAACAGTCAGTTGCCGCCCGTTTTCCTCGCCGGAAACCACACAGGCAACTCTCGATTGCCCACACTTGTGACGGGCCACTGTAGTAAATGTAGCCTATTAGCCGAATGCAACTGGTGGCGCTACCGATCATCCGATATAGCTGCGCGCGCATATGATACCTCATTTGGAAATTTGTTCTATAAACTATTTCACCTGCACAGTTGCAAACTATCTTTTCTCAAACGAATGAATATGTTCTCTTTGAATAATGGAAAATGATAGTATGTATATAGAAAAATATTACAATGCACAAAATTCTTTTACAGAAGTAATTCTTTCATAATTAAGAAACATGGAAATAAATCTAATCTATAGTTGTTCCTGATATATAATTGCGTGTGATTATTGATTTCGACAAAATTATTAAAATGCAAAAAAATAAATTGTACACAAATGAAATTAGTGTTGACGAAAAGCAAATTTTATGAACATTAAATAATTTTATTTATATTAAAATAATAATATTAATAATATACCGTTTCATGTTTAATATATATTCATAAATTGGATTCGTTAGTGTAGTCGTTAAATTATTAAACAGGCCGAGTTAAATTCTAATTTCTTTTTATTATCGGAGAGTGACGAAATGTTCGCACATCTTCGTTTAAGTTTTTAAGCCAAAAGTGAACAGAAGATCCCTGCTTTTTCTCAGGTAGGGATTTAACAGATTGACATGTGATCAAAGTGAAGGGAATAATCGTTATTTTTAGTATATTACGTAAGTATTTTAGGGAAAATCACGGCGGCAATAAGTCGCTGATTTCGCGAATTGTGTGCGCGTAGAAACGATTAAAATATTCTTTTAGTAATAAATATGCCAAGAGGAGAGATTTAATATAAGTTCAGAGCGGGAAAAGAACGAAACTGGAGTTTAAGAAAAGTGATTTTGGAATACATTGAGACTTTAAAATATATAATATTAGAATTTGAAATAAAATTAAGTGAGATTATAACATTCATATAATTACTTAGTTGTTTGTTTTTATACATACTTTATTTATTACTAGTTGCAAAAGACAAGTAAAGGTAGGTATTATTTTGGACTTGCTAAAAATAAGGAGGAGGATATATAGAGAATTCACGCTTGCATGTAATATATGATAGCACCACCCTTATTTTTGCAAATTGGAACTGTTACGTCGTTTCCCCCATTTCCAACAAAAACCAATCAAATTACGCCATGCTGCATCTTTGATATGAATAAATGGAAAACTTGTTGTTGTGTATTCCGGATATCTTATTTCCATTTCATTTATTATATTAGAGAATTATGACATTAGTAATAAATCGATGATTTCTGCTAAGTACCTTTCATTGAAGCTTCCTCGAGATGAGAATCGTATGTTTAAAATGTTTTTCAGAACTTTTAACAAGTCTGATTTAAATCAATTACAAAACGAAGTCCAACGAAGGTTTGATGTTTCTTAGTCCTGTCAACAAAGGAAAAATATAAAAAATTGAGTAGTTTTGAAATTCGGCACATTTGTTGAGGGTAAAACTATAAACAGAATACTAAAATTCCCCATCGGTTGAAAGTGCGCGGGGTAAAGAATGTTCAAAGGGAGAATTTCTTAGTCTTCCCTCTATATCTCGAAAACTGTGGATTGTTGCGAAAAGCATTTAGTTACAAAGATAAACCACATTAAATTTCTTACAAAAATAGCTCTATATTTATATTGCAGCATCAATAGTTCAGAAAATAGAGGGGAATGAGAAAGTAAACACTTCTAAAATTCTTCTTGTAATGGTAAAATTATTTGAAAGTGCTGAACTAACAACCTTTAGAAAAGCCTCATGCCTAAATAATAGGAAAATACTGTAATATACAAGGAAAGTATTGTAAGCGTAGTAGTAGTGATGGAGGGGCGGCAAACCTAATTTGATGAAGAGTCATGCGCCCTTCCTCCTCTCAAAACCGACCCGCTCCAAAAGATATCTTCTATTCATTCATACTGTAATCCCATTCGCGTTTGAAGTTTTTGGTTTCAAATGAGTGTATTTGGACAATAAAATCTAAATCTACATATCTATACTGGTTTTGAGACAAGAGCTCGAAACATTTTACAATTAAAACTTCCATTTTTTAACATTTAGTCAACATATATGCACAAACAATAAGGCTCGGTACCATATGCGATTTATGCAAGCAAATTCATTAATGTCAAAATGCCCGTGGATTGGTTAGAGGCTGTAAGTGCATTGAAATGAGTAAGGTAGTCCTGAGGATTAGTTCTAAGGAAAAAGTAGTTTCATATGCAACGGAGGAGATTAACAGTTAATTAGATGTTAGGAAATGGAATCCTTTGCAACCAATGATATAATTGAGTATCACCATTTCAATAGTGCTGGACTTCTGATTTAGTATGACATAAATATGAGTTGTAGAAAAGTATAAATATATAAAAGTATATAAAATAAATAAATATATAAAATACTAATAAAAAAAATAAATATATAAAAGTAACTATAATTACTATTATCATTCAAGGCTATTAAAATTTTTAAATTATTCGATTATAGTAATTGCAAATTTCGTTTTAACTTAAGAGAACTAACAAAATAGATCTACCCGAGTTTTTTAATAAAATGATCTGAAATACTCAAGTTTGCCTTAAAACACGATTACTGAAGGATACAATACACAAGAATGCTATTTCACTCCACTTCTTTGCACTAAAATTGTACTGCTTTGCCAAATTTTGGGTATAAACTGTCAGTTTGAATTGTTCCTTTCCTGGATATGACACTAAATGGAAAATGTAACGATGCAAATGATTGAAATTTCTCCTTTTAGTATTATTTGCATAATGGACCTTATGCACCGTTTGTGTCCGAGATTATACAAAAACAGCTGCCGGCGGTCAAAACAAAACGATCGGCCTATAAGTGACTCAGAAATGGAAGCAGATCTGAGTCAGCTGTTTAAGACTGACCACTGGCTGCCGCCGGCAGGTCATGTGTCGGACTATGTGACGTCACATGCATAAGATCCATTGTATTTAATTTAGGTCCAAATCATTCACAGAATTGACTGGCAATCTATTTATAGCTCCGTGAGCGCGATGGCTGAATTACGCAGCAAGCAAGATGAGCGAAATTTCACATGTATTTTAATATTAGTTATTTGGTATTTTATTATCAGTTGTAAATTTTATCAAATTTTGGGCCCAAGGAAAAATTCCCAAATATCTATTTAACTCTTTTCACTGTGCTCCGAAGCGTCACTCTCATCTCGTCATATCGTGGACATGTGAGAGAAAGAACAAGGAAAACGCACGCTCTGGTTTGGCCATAGAATCTGTTGAAACTACTAGTTCTGTAAACAGTTCTCGCGCCCAAATGATAATGTCTAAGACCCACTCTCCATCGCCGTATGTGAAGGTTAAGCCGATTTTTTCGAAATCTAATTATTTACAGAAGTCACTGATATTTCCAATTTGCATAAAATTTAAATTAAATGTCTGCTTTTATTAGTATTAACGAAATTACAATTAAATGCTATATGTTGTTTTTTCGGTGCTATTTTAGGTATTACGAAAGGATATCGCTGTGGCTAGACTCGTTGAAAATAGTTAATGTAACAAGAAACTGAATTATGAAATCGGCCACTATCTTTAAAGGACACCATTGAAACATCAACCAATTTGAAATGGGATCTTTAAAACAACATCATTTCGGAGCGGAGCCATTAATAATACCAGCATCATTAAATGAAATTAATGATAAGAATCCTTATACATAAGTAATGACTTCAACGAATATTCATCCTATATTGGTAGAAAGTCGAGCAGCCCGTTTGGTCGTGAACAGGCAATAAGACGAAACCCCGAACGATCGAGCCGCGACAGGAACTCGTTTCGCTCGGTCAATTAATGCGAAGCTACACATACATTGTTCTTCCTTTTCGACCACCTGAAGCTGGCAAGCAGCAAATGTGCACCCAGAAATCTTTATTCTAAATTTGAAGAATAAGCAGTGCAAAATGGTGAGAAATTACATTTTTAAAGCATAATAGTGTGAGTCTTTCTGTGGTTCTATAATAAGATTTTTTCTTTTGTTTGTTATGATTTGATCAATTATTATTAGAAGAATTTACAAATTATAATTTGTTAAGCAAATGTAACTTTGTGAAAAAATACGATTTAAGTCGTTAATTTGAAAGATAAAATGCAATAATTATCGGAAAAGTCATAAAGATTGTTTAAATACTGTTTAATTTCATATGACTGTAATACCATAAAATCTTTATAAGTATAGAAATTCATATTTCAGTATCTGTAAAAATATGCTACAAGTTTTTTCTGTACAGTAGGCTTCTACGTTATTCTTATTGATTCATGCTAATATGTACATTACAGAAGAATTTTGCATTATTTACAGCACATTTAGAGAATTAGAATGTAAATTGAGATATAATTGTTTCATTGAAGCATATTGGCAAAATTGTGTCATGCATTTAGATTGAATTTGCAGATTTCCTTTCTTTAATCCGTCTCTAGGTTCTGGAAAACAATGATGCTAATGAAATGAAATACTGCCAGAAAATTTTTGGAGTAGTTTTTCTTGTAGAAACTATCTCTTAGTTTTGAACAATGATGACTGATCCAGCATATAAGACATAAATTTTCAAAACGAACCATGTCCCACTCTGGCATTATTTCGAAACAAATGGAATCTTCATAAAAAATATCAAATGTCAATTCGGAAAATGTCAGCATGGGTCTGAAATCAGGCATGATTAAAAAAAAAAAAGATCAGTCCGAAATATTGGTGTAGTGGAGCAGGAATACATAAATAAGGAAAACAAATTAAATGCTTCTTCAACACAGCACAATCTTCTTCCTATCTTTAATTTCGAATATGTTATTGTTATTCGAGTTATTAAAAATAATAAACTTCTGGTGACAGGTGGCGTAAAGAGGTGAAGTACTTCTCAAAATGAACATATTTAATTTTCATTTTTGACATTTTATATATACCATGATTCCATTATCAAGATAAAACAATTTTACGTTTTAAATATGAAAAAGGACATATTTTATTGTGAAATGATATCCTGCTTTCCTTCTCTATCGATTCTGCCTATTCAACTCTCTTCGCCTCAATCAAAGATACTACGTAGGTAATTCTATAGCGCATGTCGGGTGCATGTCACACACATGAGAAGGCGCGGCAGGATAAATAAAACAATTTATTTAATACAAAGAACAATATTAAAAACGGTATGTCATGACGATTCAAGATGTTAGGCAAAGCTTATGGACAACAAAACACAGGTGAAGAAAACATCAGTCATTGGAGGAACCGGGTGTAAACAACCTGGAAAGAAAAAGGCAAAAGAGAAAGAGTTCTCGTTTGAATGTCTTCATATACTCCGCTGGCGGTAAATCCTCAAGTTGCCATAAGTTGGTTCACAGTTACGAAGACGAATATTGGCAGCATGGTGGTCAGAGTCAAGATTCGAATATTTTGATTAGAATCCGCTACAATTCAACCAAACGTCCTCTGTCTAGAAGCAGAGTACGTCCGATGAACCTGAGTGATGGTCGCCGCAATAGCTCGAGTGCTGAGGCCATAGTTCTAATGACGATCACTGACCACGCCCTTCTGATCCCTTCCGTAGGAGGCATGCACCCAAACCATTACTGTTCCGTCCGGAGAAGCGAGACCCTGCTTACTTATCCAGCGGCTTCTCATCCACGTACTCTTGGTCCCTCCCGGAGGGCTTTGAGAGTTCACGTACTGCTTAATTTACTACTTAGCCACTGCTCCAAACTCATAGAGCTTCAAGGCATATTTCCTAGTTGTAAAAGGCAATTTAAAACATACAATACATTAAACCTGGTTTATATATTACAGCTATCATTGCACCATCCAGTTACCAAGTCGCAGGAAAAAAATGTAGGAAGCCGTTATGCGAAAAAAGCTTTTTTATATAATTACAGGCTTGTTTTTTTATGGCTTTGGTCACAGTACTCTGAGTACTATTTACAGGATATGTTTTGTTCGGTGTATTCTCATAAACTGATAACAACTCTCATAACCTATAAACGATGTTAAAAAATTATTTATTTAAAAATATAAAATACTACAATATGCACATTTCCTTCTATCTTACATACAGAAATTAACAATGATTCTTAATACGAAACTCTTAAAAGTATGGGATATCTTCTTTCTTTGTTACATGAGGAATGTGGTTTTAAAAATTTGTGTCTGCAAGAAGGTCCAGTAGCTTTATTTAGTCTTTTGCAGTCCTCAGTCGAGGCGGACTCCAAATCAGTTTTTTACCTGCATTCCTATATAGAAGTGGACTCGACATTTTTCACTTAAGAGGTTTTTTACCTTAAATTACCGTAAAAATTAATTATTTATAAATTTACTTAAATTGGTTACGTCTTTTAGAGCTGCCTGAGTACTGTTACACTACGTAAGAAGAACGAAGGTGTTTTTTCCGTTTTTCACTATTTTTTGAATGAGTATTTGAATTGGAATGGCGCTTTTGATAACCATTTATAATCAACTTCCAAAAAAACTGATATCCAGTCAGTATCAATCAGGCACACTGTGAGAAACCATCATAAACCCTGAAAAGATAGGCATATACTTCCAGTTAGAAAAATGCCTTAAATGATGAAAATAATTATATTTTTCGTTTTTTGATTGCATAAATATACTGCTGAAAAATTACGGAGTCAAAATTTTTATACAAACCCTAGATCCAATTTGTCATATTAAATAAAATATTTTGAAGACACTAACATATTAAACAAAAATGTTTCACTCTTTTGCGACTAAAACTAACTGATTTATGAATATTTAAATATGGCTGATGTTAAGTTTCATCAATTCAAAAGCCGCAAGTATGATCCTCCAATCAACCGCAGCGCTGGCTCGAAGCGGCAGCGGAATGGTTTTAAAATTATGAAATTTAAAGCTCTATTAGGTCGTTCAATTTTAGTCGCTGAAAGGTCGCAGTATTTTGAAGGAAAAAAATAGAGTATCAAAAATAGATTACTAAATAATATTAATATGTCCGGGCAGATGTATAAAAATTTTGACTTTGTAATTATTTCAGAAATACAATTATTGACTGAAACAACATAAAATATAAATCTTTATATATCGTTTAAAACATTTTTCCAAATCAAAGTTTATGCCAATCTCTAATGGCTTATAAATTAGATATTAGGCCATGTTTAGAGTTGACATCCTGTATATTATTGCAAAGCTCAAGCAATAAAAAAACGATATTTGTACCATTTCTCAGCTTGAGATAAATCTTAAGTCTATATGATGTAAAGTTCAATGTAACTTATACATGATTGTTAAATGTTTCAGTTAGCACTCTCCACTTGATATGCCCTGTGATTGAATTGTCAACATGTCGCTTTATGCAAGAACATGGTGCGGTCTACGAAGTTTAATTTTTCTAGAAGCGATTTCTCGTCAAATCTACTAATCATGGCTTTTGTATTCAACCAGCTGTCGGGCGAGTTTTTGGATGGCTGCGGTGATGTCGACGCGCTTGGCTAGACACATCAACTTGTTTTTAAATCGTACCTAATTTTATCCGTCCAGAAACCGTAGTCTGATGACGCTGTGTCTGGAATAACTGAAGCGCTCTCGCCATCTAAAGCATCGGCCTCTTATATATTAGGGTGGATCGCTCTTATATGGAGAAAAAAATTATTAATAATCAAAACCTACCTATGCGGAAAAGATGTTCCATGGTATGGAGATTACGAGAAAAATAATTTTAAAAAATTAATTCAAAATTTAATACTGTAATTAATATTTAATATATGTCAATGCGACTATTGAAAAATAACACTACGTCAGGCAAAAGCAGAAGCCTTGACAACTACTTGGAATACAGAACGCCGCCCCATGGAATATAGATATACTAATTGTTAATTGAATTATTGGGTATTGTAGGTCTATAATAATTGTATAATTTCTGTCTTTTTTGTGAAGTTTCTCTAATGTAGCCTGATGGGAGGTTTTGTATTAAATTTTTTCTATACCATCTACATGAAATGTTTCACTCGCACCTTATCTTGCAATTCGATTATTTATTTTATAGTTCCTTAAAATGGCTAAGGATTTTTTAACAACCCTGTTTTTAGATTTGTAAAAAATTAAGTATTTAAATAGTTTTACAGACTATAATAAATAAGTTTTGAGTCAAGGTGAGATATCACCTATGTACATTTAAATGTTTAGTTTTGAAAATATATAAAAGAAATTTACCATTCTTAACATTGCAGAAAAGTCTATTGAAAACTTCGATTTGAAAGTATATAAAAATTTTGTACCACTTTTAATATTGCAGAAATTTTTATTTAAAATTTTAAAACTTTCAAATTTTGAACCTGCGTTAATTCCTTGGAAGTATTTTTTTTATATAAAGTCTAGATTTTTATATCTGGGCTGGTAGAATAAAATTAGTGTTGTAGTTATTTGGTATGGTTATAATTTAAATATGTGAATTTTACAGTAAGATACGTTAAAAGTTCTAGAATTGAATTATTAATAGTATCAGATGCAGCAGAAGAATAAGTACAATAGTGGAAATGCAAAGTACTGTTCACTCTTGTCTTTGATCTCCTCTCAACACATGCGAGAAAGCAAGTTTTCCGGAGTTGAATCCGCGCAACATTACAGAATCAGTACTGGAAATTAAGACCTCTTCGCGGCTATGAGCTACTTTAAACAACCTATTAACTTTTCGCCATTTCAGCATGTTTGACAAAATGTGTCATTGTTAAGAAAAGTTAAGGTAGGTATTATTTTACCACATTTTTATTAACTTGCTTTCTTGTCTGTCTATCTGTCTGTCTCTTCGGTGCAAATTTTGCAATGAATTTTAAACTAACTTTCCTTTGAGCTGGTGACTTGAAACTTTAAACATAGCTCATAACTAGATAACAATGCAATATTAATTCGTTTTCTTGTCTGTCTGTTTGTCGGTCATTTCATATTTTGTATGACGCATGCGCAGTACGTTTTTCATTATATCTCTAAAACTATTTACATTACTGACATGGTTCTTGGGCATATGGATGACCTATGGGATCGTCGAAGCACCCAATATTTTAGCCATATCTTTGCGCATGCGCAGTACGTTTTCATTATATCTCAAAGGTCTCTGCGTCACGTAACTTAATTTTTCAGGAAAATAACAATTTTCTATTTATGATCAGGTGAAGAGAAACTGAAATAAACCTGAAATTTTCCGCATGTCTCTGTCATACTCTCATCAAAATGTTTAAAATCGATTTCCAAATTTCACACACACAAGACTAAAAAGCAGAAAATAATTATTTAAATAAAATAAAAATTTTAATATACCACGTTTTTAAAACGGACTAAAAAGTAGAAAAAAATTTCTTCTAGCCCATACGGATTTATAACCCCATACAGATTTAAAACGGAAAAAGTGGGGCGCATGCAATATTTAAAAGTAAAGAGTGTAGGGAGTATCTGTAGTTGAGAAAATCACACAACAGTTCACATGATTACCATTGCAATAAAATTGTTAGTGACTTAAATAAACTATTTATGGATCAATTATCTGTTGCATGCGCCCCACATTTTTCGCTTTAAATCTGTATGGGCCTAAAAGAAATTATTTTATACTTTTTAGTCCGTTTTCAAAACATGGTATATTAAAATTTTTATTTTATTTAAATAAATGTTTTTACTTGTTATAACTAAGGAGGAGGATATATAGAGAATTCACGCTTGCATGTGATAAAAGATAACAGTACCCTTCTTTGTGGAAATTGGAATTTATACTTCGTTTCCCCCATTTCCAACGAAAACTAATCTAAATAACACCACGTTGCATCTTTGGTATGGATACATGGAAAGTTTATTATTGTATATTTCGGATATCTTATTTCCATTTGATTTATTATATTAGAGAATTATGACGACAACATTATAAATAAATCGATGATTGATGCTAAGTGTCAATTATTCAAGATTTCTCGAGATGAGAATGGTATTTTTAAAATGCTTTCAAGCTTTCATCGAAAGTGATTTGAATCAATTACAAATTTGCAATAGTTTAAAATTTTATTTTTTGTTTTGTGTATGAAAGAATGAAGTTTTGTTTTATTTTTGTATGCAATAGGAGTAACAATTTTAGATGCTTTTCATATGGAATAGTCTCACAAAATATGTATTATTCCCGTAAAGGTTTTAATTTTTCGAATTTTGATAGATTTATTTCCGAGTAATATGACTTTATAGTAAAAAAAATTTGAAAGATATTAAGATAGCTTTCGCTATTCCTGTCAAAAATCAAATCTTATTGTTATCATTCTTACTTATTTTGAACTGATATCATTTTTTAAGATTTAAAATCAGGACACACTTTAAGGGAAATAATTGGGAGCGAGTGCACCATATTTTCGAAATTAATAAATAAATTATTATAATGAATAACAGTGTCTTTTGTTGGGAATAACCATTGGCTGAAACTAAATAAAGCGGAAAGGAAGAGGAGTTATTGATAAAACTGATATAATCGTACCGAAACAAGTTTAGTACCTTAGCATATCATTTACCCTTTTTTTTAAAAAATCGTTTTTCGTAAGCATTTCTAAAGAATGAACTGATTTTAGTAAAAATTCATTTTTTGGATTTCTTGATAAAATTTCATGCAATATAGAACAAAATTATTTTCGGTATTAGCATGTACTTTAAAGTATCAACATGCAATTTAGTTTTATCACTGGTTAGTTCTGTTGGTCATTAAACTAAAAACACGTTTGGTAGCTCCATTAGGTCCTGGCAAACACAGGCAGTATTTTAATTTATAAATACTTATAAAGGAAACATTTTCTTTCATAAGTATAAATATTTCAACAATATTTGTCAAAAATTGCTTTCATAAAATTAAATATAATATTGTAAGCAAGAGTAGACGAAACCCCATAGCTTAGTAGTAGCGTTCACGTCTGTGGAACCAAGTTCAAGCCCGGGAGAGGTCAAATATTTCATATAATTATGTTTTGTTTCTTAATTTACTTCACATTTCTCGTCTTTTCTAGAATATGCAAATTAATATTATGTAAATTAATCTTTGATTTATTTCCAGAACATTCCAGTCTAGAATGTTCCATGTCTGTATATAAGTTTCTGTAAATAGTACTTGGGGGTTGAATAAAGCTCGAGGTGAGATCTTACTCTATCGTGTGATTTTTCTATTCTCTCGCTTTTACCACGATAAATCTACGTGACAATATTTCACAATTAGACGGTTTTTAATAACCACTTCGAGCGAAAGTTCGCACTCAATACTCTTGACTTTAAAAATGTGAACAGATTTCTCGGAAAATTTGAATCTTATACCCCAGAGTAAAAATTACTTTATTTTAATTATAAACAAAAAAAGCTGTGCCTAACCCTTAATTAGTTTTAAATTTAAGTTTAGAAAGTATGTTTTTCTTCGGTATTTTCTGGAATCCGGAGTATTTTGGCTACAACATCTCTAAGATACCATTAAAGATTTCAAACTCATTAAAGGATTTAGCTGAAAGTTAGAACTGGGCATTTCCATTTCATATCGATTATGCGAGTTGTTTTAAAATTAATTTAAAGATTGATGGAGGAAAATAGATATTTTCCTGTAGATGGCCAACACGGTTGTAACAGAAAAATGATTGGATGGATATATATAGAAGGATGCCTTTGACTTAAAAAAGTCGCAAACCTTCTCCTCACTCAAGTACATTTGAAGGAATCAAAGCAAGTCTAGGCATGCATCTTCACTGTGTAGCATCAAGTATACAGCTATTTTTTGAGATACGGTTGAAATTTCAGCCAAAATTTCCAAGTGATTTTATTATTTCCTCGTAGTTTACGCAAATGTTATACTCTGTCCAAAACTAAACTTTCACACACAGTCATTTTAATTTTTTAAATTTTGAGTCGATATGATAAACATAAAAAATCTATTCAATGATTTCCAGCTCCTTTGGTTGATTTAATAATGTTTAGATAAAAGGATTTTATCACTAAATAATTAATTCTAAAGTTCTAATTGACAACAGTTGTCCGTTAAAATGTTTATTCTGGACTTAGTGACTTTTGCTTGAACAACGACCATTTTTATATTTAACTATTTTGAATTCGCAGATATACTTTGAAAAATTATTAGAATTAGTTGGTTCTTCGATAACTATTAGTGGACAGCATTAGCTCATTTCTAGTCAAATTCTTTCGAGAGCAGCTTTCATTAAATGTAGCTTCTATAGGATAAAATCTGACACCCGTTTAACTTGGAAGCAAAGAGAGTTAAATGTCAGGAGGTTCATGCTCAGTTGCATTTAACATATCCTGAAACACAGTGTAAAAAGATCCTAAAAGCTTTCAACGAAACATGAGGGAAGTGATTGCCTAACAACTGACAGAATATGGAAATGATACCTGAGCGTGAAAATGGGAGGTATTACCTAAGAGAGGGAGAATGATTTCAGCAAGCAGCGTTTTCCAATATTGTTTGGCCAGTTATAATGGATAAATATTGATATAAGTGATTATTCAAAATGCTCTTAAGCATATTTAATGCTTAAGAGTGTCTCGAATATATTTCATCCTAACTTTATGAGAATTTATACATTATTTTATAGTATTCTGTAAAATCTGTAAAAATATTTAAATATCGTTAAGTGACATCTTTTAGTGCTGCTAAAATTTTATAAAAATTAACTTGGACAAAAAAACCCCTTTTAAAAAGTTATTTAAATAAAAATTATAAGGAATCGTTAACCAGTTTCATTACTATATTTCCCAAATTTACAATTGAATAAAAGAAAGGATTTTCATGACAACATTAATTGATTTCATGCTGAAGATATTCAATTTTTTTATCTATCTTTTATTCTATGGGGAAATATAGGAGAGCTAACTTTTCGTAGTTGAAAATAAAGCCAAAAGATGGCTCCGTATTGTTTTCAATGCTATTCTTGTGATGTTTCAGAAAACTAATTTCCGTTCAAAGGGAAAAGAAAAAATTAAGGCAAGAAAGAATCCTTTGTTGTCCCGAAACTTCAAAATTTGACACATCAATCCCGGATAAATTTTTTACTACCTTAAAGGAAGTTTCCATTGCAAAATGACTAATCTAAATATTAAAACATATTTTTAGCGACCAGTTTTTCTCAGCTGCTATGAGAAAATAAGAAATATAAGTGTGTATTGATGAAACTCTTTCATCCTACTTAAGTTTCATCATTTTGAACCATTCTATTTTTCAGCAGATATTTGAGTTGTCTTATTATAAATTTTTAGTTCAATTTAAATTTATTTTTCATCTTATTATCTAAATGGCAATTATGTTGACAGTAATTTTATCAACAGCAGCCAATCAGATGTTTCTAGTTAAATTTTGGCAGTAAAAAATTGGAACGCTGAAATGCTCTACAGGTGAATTATAACAAATATTTTTTTTCTTATTTTAGATATTCATCGCTTCAAGTCAAAATTTACATCTTTATCTAATGATAAAACATTAATTCCATAATTGAACAAAAAACTCAACATAACGTTTTAGCGCACTTATTTATATCAAGATAGGCCTTGTGTCGCTTGTAAATGGGATGATTTGTGACTTAATTAGATAGCATTATTAAGCTGAGATTACGCATTATTTTATGGTTTCTGTTGAATTCCCCATCATGTGATTTGTTTGGTATTGCAAGATTTCTTTTAAAAACGTTGGCCAATTTTTATTCATAATCTTTATCTGTATTCATCATTAAAATAAGCTATAAACATTATTAACATTAATGACCCACCCCCTAAGAGAAAAGCATTGTAAGCTTGAGAATTTTTTGTGTTTTCATCTTCAATACAACCCTTTTCGAATTTATTTCTTTTGGAATGTTGTTTGATAATCAAAGGATGAAACCAAACAACATTTGTTCAGAAATATATCATAACGTTCATGCCATGAAGAAAGAAGGAATTCTTTTCAAACGGAAGATACACAAAATATTGTATATTTAGATTCCGCTTTTTATTTTCTCTTCGTTTTTCTTTATAAGAAATTGCGGAATAAATTTTCTTTTTTTTAAAGTTTATCTATTGAATAAAATATTTATTTTTCAGTCAACTATCTGCTGTTTTTCTTCTTTAATATAGAAATATTGAAGAGGAAAAATGTCTTAATTCGATTTAATAATTTGCAATTTTTTTCATTTTTAATTTTCTATTTTATTTTCCAAAAACTCTTCCGTCACTTATGGAAGATCTCTTTTCACTTCTTGTCTCCTTTCGTTTTTTTAAAGCCAGCAACAACAGAATTTTTCATTAGCAAATCCACCAAAAATTCTAAGTACATTGATTTTAATGTATGCTCATAAATTCATTTGAAAAAATCGACTTAATTCTCATATAAATGGGTGGACTTTTGCTTAAGCTCTGTTAAAGATTTGCCGGACAAGGCATTATGTGGAGGGGAAGTGGTGGCTTAGTGGTAAAGTGTCGGCTTCGCGGGGCCAGAGAGCTCGAGGCTCAAAACCCGATTCCATTGAATATCGTCCATATATGTGGGGAGTGTGCACATCTATAAACTTGATGTCGTGTATCAAACGCCCCTCTGGTGTGCTGTGGAAGTTTGGAGAGGTGAGGAGTCGTCTCAGGTGTCACCCTCGTAATGTGAACGCGGTTCAAATTTATAAGGGCCATCCCAAAATAGTCCTTGAGTTGCTTCAAAAATAGAAGTTAACATAATTAACAAAAAAGACATTTAGAAGAACATTTTATGAAGCCAGTTAGTGTTGAAACCAGTGGGTGTGAAATCATTCTCAAATACTTCCCCAATATTGCACATTTTGTGTTTAGTTTCGTCATATAGAGAAGACAGTCGAGTGCTGATTTTGCACCTATTTTTGCTAACTTTTTGTGTACAAAATTTCATGAAGATCTGCAATTTGATAATAAAACAATATGCCAAATTTCATCCACCGAGCTCGTTGCATTTCCAGCTATTGTGTTCACGTGGACAAAAGAAGACATTGACTTCCATTAGATGGATTTCTTCTAAAGCTTGATATATATCGTCGTCGTTCAAGCAAAGTTCAGCAAGTTCAGAACTATAGTTTCGAGATGTTGTCAATTTAAACTTAATTAATCTTGAGTGGCTATGATTAATAGTAAAATTTATTTAAATACTTATTTTTTTACAAATCTAAATACACAGGGAGGGTAAAAAAATTCGCATCCATTTTAAGAAACAATAAATAAATAATCGGATTGCAAAATAGGGTGGGTGTTAAGTCCTTAATAACGAGGAGACTTTTTCCTACAAAGTCCTTTAAAACCGAGGATTTTTGGAGGACGCCACATTGAAGTGGACTCTTCCATTCTAGTTGGTTTATACTACACCACAACACTCCCCGTTATTCAAGGTAATAAAACTGTCATCGTCCTAATTTTTATGATTTCCTCGGGAGTCGAAAGACATATCTGGAGTTTCCCTTTCTGTTTCAATATGAGAATCTTCTGTTTGTTTCCACAATTGTTTTTTCCAGTATAATGCATTTTGCTAATTGATTTTTTGGGCTCATTTCCTTATGATAAAATATTATTTGGGGTTTTCTATCATATTACTGAGAAGTCGTAGAATTTTCTTTTAAAGAAATTACTTTATAATTCGAAAAATTCTGTATTATATTTTTAAAAAATCCGATTCTTAATAAATGTAATGACAATCTGTTAAATAAATGAAATGTGGCAAAATCACTCATCGAAATACATTTCGAATACATTACTGCTTCTTTTAGCCTGAGGAGTTTACTTCAGTTGAGCGTTTCACTAATTGATTTTAATTATGTTTTTTGATTATAAAATATAGAGTTTCCTACCGTATAATTAATACAGCGTTACCTTTTTAAAGAGTGTCCGCGTTATATTTGCGAAAATTCTTATTCTTAATAAAATATAAAAAAATCTGTTAAATAAATTGAATGCGGTAAAAAAAACCACTCATCGAAAATAACATATTTCTTTAGCTTTAAACAAACAATTTTTACTTTATTTATTTTATTATCATTATTTTAGTACGAAGCTGTTATGAAATTGATTTTTATTCTCATTTTCTACCTATAAATTAAAGTTTTGAGTTCTGTGCAGTATTTTTCACAGAACTAGGTATGATTTTAAAAAATCTTTTATTATTTTTCCTAAAATGCGTGCAAGAATGTTTTTCTTCTAAATATATTAAATATAATTTGAGATATCCAATTCAGAAGAACACTTATTTTTTAACAGATTTTTACGCTTTAAAAATATTAATCAAACAAACTTTTGTCAAATGTATATAAAATGCCATAATAATATCAAGTTTTTTTTTATTCTGTCTAAATAATTCAGGAAGAAATGAGATAATGCGTTTTCAGAGATTCATTCATTACTGAAATAGGAAAATCTGTTAAATAAATGAATATCTGGGAATTTTAAATAAAAAACATATTGATGCATGATATTAATAAAAATATTTAATGCATTTTTAAAAACTTTTCTCAATTTTAATTTCAATCAATTATAGTAAAAGATATAATTTAGAAATTATATAAGAAATCATATTTTAGCTCGTTCACTAACAAAATGCTAACTTATAATAATAATGTCCTCTATCAAAGATAGACCATAATATTAATGTCCTCTATCAAAGATAAGATACGGGCCCAATAATAGCCTATTTATGGGAGATTTAAAAACTCTAATTCTTCCATGAAACACAGATACAATTTTTCCTTGTTCTGTAAGTCCATACTGATAAAAAATTCCTTATTGAGAATAAAAGATAAGATGAAATAGATATCATACACTTTAGAAATAAAATATTATGTTTCACCTCAATATTGTATACAAGCATTTAGTAGTAAAAAGGGTATAAATTCTTTGCAATACAATAAGTAATTTGACCTTTCGTTGCAGACATACAAATTTCGACCCACTGGCAGTTGAGAAGAACGCCTGCAAAGTCGAAATTCCAGTAAAAAAATTCGATACAAAGTACAATGATTCATAACATAAAGGCAAAAACAACCTATACACATTTTGTATCACAATTTCAAACTTTTCTATACGCAAATTCTTGTTCAGTAATTAAGTGACATTAAAATAAAACAATAATAATAAAGAAAATAAGGGGGAAAGATTGCAAGAAGCCACAAATTAATACGGCACAATACAACAAATTAAAAACACATTCTTGGCTAGCACAATGGACAAGTATTTACAATAGATAGTTAAAACATAAAAAGCACATACAATAGTAAAATAAAATTCTAATGATGTTCATCACGATAAGGGCCAGAAACAGTTCTCACATACACAAACTTGACAAATATCACAAGTCCAAGTCAATTGCTCTATTTGGAATTGTTTTTCTTTTTAATGAAATGCAACGTATGCATCTTTTTTTTCTTCCGTCTATTTTTATTATATTATGAGACATTTTTGACAATAGTTTGAGGTCCTGTTTCAGCAATTCTGTGTTTGTTCCAATATCGCCTCTATCAAAGACATTCTGAAATCTAAGAGTGTATTAGATTTCTTTTCTGAAGAAAAATTCGTCGTCGAATATATGATGTATGCGTTATAGACAGTAGTATCCAGTAAATACCGAATCATATATATCCACCACTTTCGTGATTTACTTGCGATATCATAATATTTTCTGTATTGATAAGCTAAGTCAACTCCGCATATATACTTATTATAAACTGCAATAGCTTTCGGGCAGGTTACATAGCACACATTTCCTCTAATTCGGCGTTTGACGGATGCAATTCTTTCTTCGCACCTTTTTCTTTCTTTTTTGTCGTACCAAGCAGTGCATTTTAAATTCGGATCTTCACTACAAGGAAGCATTTTGTATCAACCATTATCTGCAAGCTTTAAGTTTTTTTTATATTTGTTGGTAAAAATATTCGGTTTGTATTTACAGTTCCACTAGCGTAGATTCCGCTCTTAAGTAAGTCTTTCATCAAAAGAACGTTTTTGTAGAAACCATCAATGTATGCATTATGTCCCATTGAAAGGTTTTTATAGTTAAAACAGTATATCCAAGTCCATTATCACTCCTTGCAAGTGTGTCTCTGTTACCAAATCAGGGCTCGAAGTTGTGCACATATCCGAAGAAGGATGTGCATAAAGCCCACACTTTGTATCCTCATTTTACTTTTGTATTAGGCATAAATTGCACTATGCCTTATCTGCCTTTGTACTTTACCATTGCTTCATCTACAGATAAATGGGGATAGGATTCAAAGGGCATTTCAAAATTAGACCGCAAACAAGACATGGGAGGATCCAACTTTTGCATCATTAAATGAGGGATCATTCAAAACTACATTTTTCCGATCTGAAAGATGGAAAATCTATATATGTCCACAAACCTGTCCCTTGCAAATGTACGTTTTACTTTATCGTTTCCAAGCATAGGATTAGAAGGCCAAAAATCTTTTATTCTAGGTAGCTTGCCAATTCCCATAATGAGTATTATGGCTATGAAGCTGAAGAGTTCTTCAATATCTTCAAATGGCTTCCATAGAAATTTTTTGTCACCAATAGGTTCCCATTTGTCAAAGGTAGCAGATTTCACAAATCCTGCATATTTGTTTGTGTTTTCACGATTTTTTTCACACAGCATTTGTGAAAAGCATTTTAAAATAGTCTCCTGCTTCAGATCCAACAGGTAAATTGTACTTAGGGCCTCCGCAATATTTTGATTCTCTGTTAGATCAATCTGCAGATTGTCTATCCGTTCCCTGTCCAAAAAGTTTGAAAGGTTGAAGCACTATTTGCTGTCTCCTGATCGTTCGCCTGATCTTCGTCTATTTCATCTCCAGGTTCTTTGTTCAAAATAAACGAAACATCAGCTAAGGAATCATCTACTAGCCAGCCATCATCTTCGCTTGAACGGTCGCTGACACTTTCATGGGAAGCAAATAAAATTGCTTCGATTTCTTCTTCTGTAAGATCACGTTTCCTTTTACTGATAATGAAGATGAAACTAGTGAATGAAATTAAATACTAAGCTAATAATACCAAAATTGATTGGAGAAAAGTAGAAAATCTAAAGCAACACAAGAACGAACAAAAATTTCCAGTATGGCAATGCGAGCAAGGAACTCAATATTTATACAGCTTATGTGG
This sequence comes from Araneus ventricosus, assembly GCA_013235015.1. NCBI lineage: Eukaryota > Metazoa > Arthropoda > Arachnida > Araneae > Araneidae > Araneus > Araneus ventricosus. Next base: position 20,762 of record BGPR01009646.1, read on the forward strand.
TACATAAGCTGGTATATTTTTACATACAGGTATATTTTTAGAAAAAGAAAGGACAGAGTTACGAAAATGTCTTTTTAGTTATTTTCCACCTATCTCAACATGTGTGAGAAACATGTGTTCATGAATCTTTGTTACTAAAGAAAAAAGAATTTGTTAAATGGTTCGACTTTCACTTATAAAGCAGCGCATGATGAACGCCGATACTAATATCGGAAACATAGTAGTTAAGGAAATTCTGTTTCGTGAGTAATTTCAGAGCCTTTATTTTAGGTAATCAGGATGTTCTCTGTAATATTTTTAAATTTTATGCATATTTTCATTTTAGGCAATTCCACTTCATGTAAATATTTCTTAATTTATAAATATCTGATTCATCATCTGAAGTACAATAATTAATCAGGCAACAATTATCGGGAAATCTCAAAAGTGATTTCAAACACATGTTAATCATTTCATCGTAATACTCGATAGAAAAACTTTTTGTTTTTTCATCTGAAAAGTTATCGCGATTGAAAAAATAAATGATATCCTATTTTATGATGGTGGTTCAAGATTCCTCACAATTGAATATAATTATAACTCGTTGATTCGTGTCGAATTTTGTACTCTTAGGGTCGCTGGGGGAATGACAAAAACAATTGTCATAATTAGGAAACAATTTCTAATTACGTGTCACTACTATTAGAGGTTACATTTTACCTTTTTTTATGACCGAGGGATCAAAAACGTCCTAAACCGTGAGGCTTAATTCTATTTAGTTCAAATATTTGGCAGAATGTTTTTGCTTTTAAAAAGACTTTTCAATATAATTGAAGTGGCAAAGCAGGGTCGAAATTCATTAACAGAGGGAAAATGTTTCCCCCTCAAGTTTTTTAAGGTACACTTTTTTGAAATCATTCCTTTTGGATGCTTTAAACTGGTTATGTTTATTATTTACTAAAAGTACAGTCCATTTTGACAATTGGCGTTTTCGAAGCTCATCGAAGTTCAAAAACTTACACGGTTGCAAAATAAGTCTGAACATTTTTGGCCTACTTTTGTAGAAAGATTTATTTAATACGTGAGGGTTGCCGAATTTGGACTATTTGGACAAATTTTAACATAGAGCGATGTGGAATTAGTTTTATTGAAAAACATGTAGTATATTTTTTGTAGTTTACTTACTTTCAGAACAATGTAGATAAATATTTTAAGGTAACTTCGAAAACTTACGTCATCGGTCCAATCGGTGTAGGTTGGGCTTCTGGTTTCCGAAATTTGGCCACCAATTTGCAACACAACTGAAGCAAACACATTTTTCAATTCCTACATTCACACAATACATGAACCCAGTACCGGTGAATAATTTCTGTTTCTCCCATTCTTTCCTCATTAATGATGAGTATCTTTAGGAAGACAACAGCAAGAAGATTAAATTTCAGATAAAAAATAAAAAGACTGCAATATACGAGGATGGATCCAAAAAAGTTTACCGTGGGAATAAAGCATTATTCATTAACATGAGTCAGAGAATGCAGAAGGGAATTAAGAGGCATACGTGCCGATCACTTTTCCACATCATCAACAAATCTATTTAAGCATTTATCTGAAAGCAGGACTAATTTGTTTAACTCTTCTTTGTAGAAATAACGTCTTTGCCCATGGAGCAAGTTTTCTGCATATGTTTTCTTATCACCGTTTGAAGAGAACCTTGTTCCAGCTAAGTGTTCCTTTAATTTCGGAAAAAGGATATAGTCACTGGGCCATCATAAAACCATCCGACGTAAACTCCCTGGAATGTTGAGTGATTGTGTCATCCTCCTGAATGAAAAAACTCATACCGCTCGCAAATCTCCAGAATTTCTGCAAAATTTTAAGAGGGACGTCTGGAGCCACCCTTCATACAGCTCAGATTTTGCAGCCACACTGACAAACTGAGTTCCAAACAGTCATCTGGAACAAGATTCTATTAAATCTGTAATGAGAAAACAGCTGCTGAGAACTGGCTCAATGGGCAGGCACGTGATTTCTGACAAGACGGTTAAACAAGCTGGTCCTGTGTTCAGAAAAATACTTAAACATATTTGAAGATTATGTGGATTTTTTGTATTTTCTGTCTTTTTTAATAATGAATTCTTTTATTACTCTTGAAATCTTTTTTTGGATTCATCCTCGTATACTTAACTTTAATTCTCAATGCATTATTAAGCATATAGATTTTTAAGAATATAAATGTTTAGTTTAATTATAATTTAGGTCCCGTTTTGAAGCAATAAGCATTCCAATTTGAAATGAATTTCGTACTTTTGAACCGTGGTCAGACGAAGAGGAGGACACTTTAGCCGGCAATGCTCTCTCCAAATTTCGTGTCACATCTGCATGAGAGTATTTTACTCTGACGGATTTTACGTACTCCAAACTCAATTACAGGTGGTTCTTCCACTAAGTCAGGTTTCAAACTGGGAAACATTCTGCCCCAATGTCGAGACCAACCAGAGGCCCCTTGCATGTTAAACCATTATTTGCCAAAACTCTATTATTTTACCTCTTAAAAAATTCCATTAATATTCTAACCTGAATGAAATATGACAGAAAATGCTATTTTGGAAATTTACTTAGTAAGGTAGCTTAATTAACTTTCATTTAACATTAATTATCTTTTTAATTAGAAAATATGATTTTTGCTGGATTCGTAATTTTTATAGATGTCAGGAAAACATTCAGATGTAACGATCAAAGCTAAAAATAGTACTGCTGAGGTGACAATTAAAAGAAAACAAGCGTCCCAAAAAAGGGATAATGGCAGATAATGGGCTGATGATTTTTGTTTTTTAAATTTCGAATTACTGAAAATAAATGTTTTTTTTCGTAGTGTTTAAATAATATTTTGTTATTTGAAAAAACGGAAAATATTTATAATGTTCTATGTGTGTGAATATATAAGTTAGTACTGATGTGCAACGCATGAGTTTTTATTTGCCTGGGGACGCCAGAAATCCTTGCTGAGACCCTCTTTTTTTATTATAAGCTATATGATTTCCCTTAATGAATTTAAATTCCAAAAATGTTTTAATATAACACTACTGAAAAAGGAGGAAATAAAGAAAGGGGTTCAAACGGTTGATATAATTTTATGATTAATCCTCTAAAAGTATTTGTGGTTTCCCCTTTAATCTCAAAGATAATTTTATTGTTTACCTGCCTTGAAGCAAAAGACTGACATAGGTACCTAACCTCATATACGAGGATGGATCCAAACAAGAAGAAAAAGTTTAAAAGCAGCAGCATTTGAAAAGTAATTATTATGTAGGGAACCCGGTATGTAAAAAACCCGGTACAGCGTATGTACCGCCGTGTGTAAAAGGTTAAAAAGCGTTTTTAATTAAACTTTATGTAGCGTTAAATAGATTTATTTAAAACAAGATTACATTTTCGAAATCATTACAAACGTATGCTGAAAAAGTAGCCATCTCCACTTTTCAAAAATACGTTTTTTCAGAGATTGTGTCCATTTCACCCTCTTAACACCTCGTCATCATGAATTGAAAACAAGAATACATAACCGCAACTCTTTGAATGCCATGCAGTTTATTTTTCAAATATCATTTTGACTAGATGTGGCAGAAAATCCACTTTTCTCAAAGTTTTTCTTATTTGGAAATGGCCACATTTGCAGCTACACGACACATATATAATTTTTCTACTTAATGTGAAAATACATAATATGGAATCTAATTTAAGTATTGTTTACAAAAATACCAACAGAAATTATGTTTTATTTTATATGGTTCTAAGTGGGGACGTGCGAGGTGCTGGTCATGCCATCGATACTCCACAACGTTAATATGAAAATAGAAGGTTAGGAGATTTCTAGAAAAAAGCATCTTCTACTGCTAACTGAAAACAAAGCTATTGGAATGAAAAGTAAATTTTGTCATGCTATTACAAGAGCGACATTATTTAAGCCCAGTAGAGGAAGAAAGTATGATTAAATCTTCTATTTTCATACAAACAAGTGTGGTGGCATTTTAAGGACATGTCTTCACTATCTAGAGAAGTGGGAAGGGCATTTTCATCATATGAAAAATTTAACTTAATAATAAATACCCACCCCACCCATGCCAACATTCAAGCTTTCAGTAATTAAATTCTTCAGAATTATGCTGTAATCAATTTTGTTGAAGTCGAAATGTTTGATGAAACATCCTCTGTTCTCCGCTACATTACAAAAGAAATGATTGACCATTGGAAACAAAATTCAATACCATTGTCTAACATATAAAATGAAATATTTGCAGCCTTCAATGAAAATGATGTTTCGAAAAAGGATTTCGGAAATTAGTATAATACTGTTTGTGTTTGCCCAGAACAACAGAGGTACCGAAAGAGTTTTCAGTTGAATGACCGACAATGATAAAACAAAATTACTTATTGAAACCTTAAAGTGCATGCTAATTATCTAATATAATTTTGACCTTACTTGCATGGAATCTTATCAAATTACCCCAAAAATTAATTGTTGCTAAAATCAATACATTCTTCAGATATATATCAGAAAAAATTTAGAAAAAGGGTAAAAGAAATGTGATACTACTAAACTTGTTTCGTAGAATTGCATATGTTTTATAAATATCTCATCCTCATTTCCGCGTTATTCAGTTTTAATTACACATTTTTACTAATTTTTAAAATATGGCGAACGCGCTCCCAATTTTTTTTTTCCAAAAGTGTGTCCTGATTTAAATTTTTAAAAGAAATCCTCCTAAAATTAATATAACAGCTTAAAGTAAGTAAAATATTGAAAATAAGTTATGTTTCTCGACAGTAATAGTGAAATATAAATTAATATCCTATAAAATTATTTTTATTATCAAGTCATATTAATCGGGGAAAAATCTATCAAAATTCAGGAAAGCAAAAATTTTAAAGGTATAATGCATATTTTCTCAGATTTTTCCATAGGATAAGCATTATAAAATGTTACTGAAATAGCACAAAAATAAAATTAAATTTCAATATTTAATGTACGAAAGCAAATTTAAATCTGAAAATATTATGAATTTGTAATTCATTTAAATCACATATCATAAAAGTTTTGAAAAATATTTTAAACATACTGTTCTCATCTCGAGGAATGGTGAATAATAAGTTAATTGATGAGATCATCGATTTATTCCTAACGTAATTGTTATAACTCGCCAATATAATAAATCGGATCAAAATAAGATATTCAGAATACACAATCTGCAACAATGAAAGATCTTTTACCCATATCAAATATCCAACATGGCGTCATTTACATTAGTTCTTTGAAAATGGGGCAGTGACTCAAAGCAGTTAATTCCAATTTCCACACATAGGAGCGCTTCTATCGTTTGTCACATGGAAATATGACTCTTCTACATATCCTCCACTTCAATTACATCAACAAGTCAAGAATAATACTTAACTTGACTCGTTTTAATAATATTACATTTTTGTCAAACATTTAGATATTGCGAAAAGTGAACAGATTGTTTAATATAGCCCATAGCCCTCAAGAGGGCTTAATTTCAGGTATTGTTTTTGTAGTATTGAGCTGTGCAACGGCTGAAACTTGCTTGCTTCTGTTGTCAATGAGGAGGCCATGGAGAGAGAGAGTAAATACTAGTTTGCATGTTTTTCACTCCTACATATGTTCTGATCCTTCTGCTGTACCCGACACCACGAATAATTTAATCTTAGAACTTTTATCTTCGCATATTTTAACATTCATGTTTCCATATCACATCCGTACCTTAGCATTCACGCTTCCACATCACATCCGTACCATATGTCAATGACGTATAGCATAGTAAATACATTATTTTCAGAGTTGAGAGCTCAAATAGCAGCACATCAGGAAATTTTTAAATAGTTCAGCATTGTGTATTTTAAATATTGAAGAAAATGTAGTGTCCTTGTATGTTATGTATGTGTGAAATTTTCGAATAACGTTGTTCGGTCAGCGGTGTCTGGGGGCGTTGGGGGGTTGTTTACTTAATCCGCACTGCACCGAATCAGCATGGTGTAATAATCTAGGTTATAGGTACCGGGGATGCAGGCGGCGTTGTATGTGTCAATAACACTTACTTTTCTTTACCAGCCCAGATATAAAAGTGCAAGCTTTATATTAAAGAAACTCAGAAAGCTAAAAGATTGATTGGCGAAAAAAATATAAAATTTTATATAGAGTTTTCTGCACTATTAACAGTGGTAACACTTCATTTAGATATTTTCAAATGTTTATTCCTAACTATGCGTCGGTGATATCGCAATTTGACTGGAGTTTTGCAAAAAAATCAATTCCAAAAGATGTGTTCGCCAGTATAACTTATCAATCACTTGCTCCAAGATTATAGTCCAAGAATACGCTTTTCAAAATAATATGATTTACTCTATAGAATATTATTTTACAGACCGTTTGACTAAAAAAGCAGATTAAATTTGAAATAAGATATTTTTATTTTTACTAGTGTGAATTTAGCCAAACGTTTATCGAAAGATTCATCGGAAATTTAACGTGCTTGCCTACTTCTTCTCAAATAATAGCACAAATAAGAATTCAAAGTCCATAGAAAGAATTCCTTTCTTTCCATATCCAATTTATCTCACTGAAAAATATATTTCAATCCCCTTACTTAACCTATCAGCTCATAGATGGTATCACAGACTCATTTATCTCTCTGCATCGATCAATACTCGACATGAGAGAAGTCTTCTTCCAAATGGTTATTTTACTATAAACTAAATCTGCCAACTAGAAAGCGAAATCTATCGCACCAGTCAAGAAAAAATAGAGATGAATTTACGGCTGTGTATTGGACGATAGATATGAAACTTCGCATTACTTGAATATGCGATGATTGTACGTTTGCCGCTGCAAGTTGCAATCGAGGGAGAAGCAAAGAAATTAAAAGAGTGGGCACTATTACAAGTTAAACAAAGAAAAAAGTTTTTATCTTTCCAGTCTATATCTCATCTTCATTTCCGGTTTATTTAGTTTCAGTATTTATCAATGTATTTAGTTTTAGCATATATCAAAAATAATGTTTTATTGCTATTTTTCTGGTTTGTTAACTCTAAATTTTTCCCTATAAGTATGCTAGGATTTTAAATTTTTAAGAAAATAGTCATTTAAAATTATTATAACAGTTCAAAATAAGTAAAAATAATGAAAATAAGTTATGTTATTCGAAAGCAATGGCGAAATATAAATTAATATTTTCTAAAATTATGTTTATTACCTAATCAATAAATCCATCAAAATTCTGGGAAACAAAAATTTTGAAGGAATAGGCCATATGTTTTCAGATTATTCCATATGACAAGGATTTCAAAATGCTACTGCAATGGCGCAGAAATAAAACGAAATTTCATTATTTCAAATACAAAGACGAAAATAACATTTTGTAATTTATTTAATTTGCTTTTGATAAATGGAATGAAAAATACTTTTAGCAAACCTTTCTCATCTCGTGAAATGGTGAATAATAGGTTATTTAAAGAGATCATCGATTTATTCTTAACGTACTTGTCATAATTCCCGAATATAATATATCAAATCAAAATATGATGTCCAGGATTTAAAATATGCAACTGTAAAATTTCCATTTATCCATATCAAAAATTTAACATGGCGTTATTTATATTGCTTTTTGTTCGAAATATAGAATTCCAATTTCCTCAAACAAGGTCGCTTGTGCCGTTTATGACATCCAAGCGTAAATCCTCTGCATATCCTCTTCCTTAGTTACATGAACGAGTGAATATTGGAGAAAAGTGAGCAGGATGTTTAATGGAGCCCTTAGCCCTAAAAGAGAGCTTAATTTTCAGTATTAAAATTGTAGTACTGCGCGGATTCGGCTCCTATGAGTAGGCCGAGGAGTAGGGAAAACAATACTTTGCACTTCTTTCTCTTCCTTCGAAATTCTAATTCTTCTGCTGTATTGTAAAGTATTAACCTCTAAGACTCGGCACAGATCGAAGGAAAATATCTTCCTCGTTCGGCGTCTTTTTGAGAGGAGGATATGATTTCTTTTCCCCACTAGAAATAGCAGTATGCCCATTGTTACTCCATGCAGTATTATTAAGGCATTCATTTCGAAATGGGGTGAGGGGAAGGGCTGCCGTTTTGTGGTCCGAAATTATTCCAGTGTTAAAAAGGTCTCTAGATTTGGCTACATATGTTTCTAGTTTTTTTTCTAAATTCTTCCCTCCCACTTTTATTTGAATGATTTTCTCGCTTTGAAGTACTTATTTTGTTACTGTAATTATTATGCATTTTGCAACATGCAAGATTTTCTACTAGAGTTTAAAGTACAGCATTTCAGGCACTAAGAGAGTAAAATTTATATAAATAGGATATTTAATAACATTCATATATGCAAAAAGGGCTTATATTTATAATTTTTATTTGTTTCATTCACATTTTTTAATAGTTATTAATTATTGTATTATCTTTCCAAATACTTTTTCTGATTCTGCACACTCTGAATCATTATAATAAAATTAATTTTCATCCAAATTCTTCATCACATTCTCAATCGCAATACCCTTGAGATTTTTTTGAGACATTCTAAAAAACCTAAGAAACAAACACGAGAAAAGAAAATTTCGCCTTTTAGCGAGAGCGTAAAATTATCGAATGGAGTATTTTTCAGAATTATGAATTTGTTGCCCCTAAACATTGCCAAAAATGTTGAATAAGCGCTTACAACTGATAACATTCTCGAAAAATATCCACACCCACACAACTTTGTACAATGGAATTCGCGGTCTTAAATGGGACGGGAACTCCTTCCAGGAGAAAGGAGGGAAAGTACTGTCACTCTATTGCGCGTACAGCACTTGTACTGCAGCCGAAGTAAAAGTTCATAAAATTCTTGTTACAGCGTAAATAATCTATATAATCTTAGAACTTCTAGCTTTGTATATTTTTATATCATATACGTAAGAAGTGAAAATAACATTATTTTTAATTTCCAGCAAAAATATAAAGATCCATACTTTATCTTAAAGAAATAGATATGTTCGTAATGGGATGCGAGGTTAACACTTCATGTACATTAATAATAATAATAATAATGAATTAATAATACATTAATGATAATGATAATAAATTCAAATAATACTGTTAATTAAAAAAATGCAATAAAGAATAATTTAACTAACGATAGTGTAACTATTAGACCAGGATTCGACTCCTTCCCCAAGCTGTGTTATTTTTCTCAATTTGCTACGAACCTATTTAAGAGTGAGCCGCATTAGACGTTGCACATGCTTTGCACTGAAATAGGGCATCTGACTCCTTGGCGTCGATGTCCAACATTTCTTACCGTTAAAATTTTTAAAAAACAAGACATACGCTAAAAACTTAACTTTAAGATCGGCACACATTAGAAAGTATATAAAAACCTAAAATCGAATCTTGAGTCGCAGAAAAAACTCGACGAATTTTCTGACTTTGAAACACAATTTAATGCTCAGATAACTATTAGAAATACATTTAAAATATTTCGTAACCTTTTTGAAATAAGGGAAAAACCAATATATCGAAGCATGACTTGGAGAGAATTAATCTTCTCGTTCAGTTATGCATATAAATTCCTCCAATTTCATTGCTTGCAATCTTCATCTCTCACTTCAAGAAAACATCCAAAGCCGCTTCAACCTACCTGCACCACCAATAGATAACAGGAATTTCCGCAATATCTTGGTCACCACTGACCATCCTTCCCTTCCAAACCTCTAAACGATCACTGCGCACTACTAGTGACACAGTGCTTCGTACCAGTCACAGCTTCGTAAGACTACCGGCGCTTTCACCAACGCGAGTCGACACTGATTCCGGTGTCAGTAGTCCGGTTTCTTATTCTCCACAGCAGAAGAGCGCGTTTTTGGCAGCCCCTTTCACCCGTTTTTTTATCCTAGAAAATTGGCAAGTTTCTGAAATCCGAGTTTGCGCGCATGTGCCAGTAGAATGGAAAATCGTTCTGACTTAATGTTTTGGATTTTTGAATTGCTTGTAAGAGTATTTTTTGGGGAAAAAATCAATCTGAAAGAATATTTTGGTGTTTAGCCTACTGACAAATTTTGTGGGATCATTCAAGTAAAGGTTAAAAATTATTTCACAAGGTTGATGAAAAAAGAGTGCCAGGTGGGTTTTGCTTAAATCAGATCATCTCAGGCCCCGGAGCTTTTTAAACTTATCAAACTTCGGTAATAGTTCCTAGTGCTTCTACGGAAAGGAGGTAGGAACTGTGGAACAAACTATCCTTAAATGTGATGCATGGCGAGACATCAGAGACACTTACCTTAAGAAAACTGCAGCTCCAATAAAGAACTAATGCAGGACAGCCAATCAAGAAAAGGTGTGAAATTGTTTGTTAAAAATATTCTAGCCCAAAAGATGTAAAATGTAATTTAAATGCATAAAAAATGATAGAGGGGAATTGGGAGTTTTTTTAAAACTCTTCATCTGGGAATCCCCATCTATATTTATTTATATATATATATATATTTATATTTAAAATGTCTCTTATAAATGTGTCCTTTTTTTCTATGATTTAACTGTGTGCTTTTGTAAATATTTCGTACCTGTTTACTAGTCGCAACTGTGTTTTTTGTTTATTTTGATTTGTTGTTTCGTACCGTTTTAATTTGCGGCTTCCTATATTCTTTTCATTTTCTTCTTCTTCTTCTTCTTTTCTTTATTATTATTTTTTGTTTTAAGGTTATTTGTTTATTATTCAAGAAATTGTGTATTGGACAGTTTGAAATTATGTATAGGAAAATTTGAAACTGTAACAGGAAATTGTATAGGTTGATTTAGCCTTTTTCTTGTGATGCAAGGTGTTGCATCTTTAGGTTTGAATTTCTGCTTTCCTGTATATATATACTTTTAAGCTTTTTCTTTTTGTTCTCTTAATTTTCCTTATGATTGTATTTTAATTTATGTTATTTGGTAATTAATCAAGATTTTGTGTTTAGGAAAGTTTGAAAGTGCTTATAGGAATTTGAAATTGTGAGAAATTTTGTTAATTATTTTAACATTTTTTCCTATGAAGCAGTGTACTTTGTGAAGAAATTTTGTACGCAAATTTGCTAGCTTCCTTCGGAACTGTCTGTCGCTCGATACTTGTGCGTAAAGACAGGTCAAATAACTAGTTATTATATGTTGAGTGGTGAATAATAACTTCTTGCCGCTAAATTTTGTTTCAAAATGTATTTGACGTTATTAATACCTATTCTGGGTTCCTGTACTTTTTTGGATGCAAACTGCTTATTGTTCAGGAAAATTTAAATACACATATTTCCTAAAAATACAATGTCTTTACTGTACCTGGTGATGCATTTCAGAAAATAAACTTCATATTTAATGAAGATCTTTTCTGCAGTGTGTGTTTTCAAGTTAAAAATATTCATCCCTGTTTATTAAATGTGTTGTAGTGCATGATATTGTTGTTTGATTTCCTGTAAGACTTTTAATATAAGAATACAAATCTTTGATTGTTCGGATAAAATGCTCATATTTTTATATTTTTAAGCTGCGTTTAGTTATGTATTAATTGATGAGAATAAGAAAAATAGTTTTATATTATCTTATCAAACTTTGTTTTAAAAAGTTTTCAGTCGATGCATTCTCTAACATTATTCCATCCGAGCTGCTCTATATTACTAATAAAGTCCTCATTCGTACTTATTAAATTTTCTGTGTTGTAGTATTTTGTTCTTTCATGTGCTGTATTTATCTTTGTTTTAAAAGAAGTAACTCTCTTATAGGTTAGATAAACTTAAAATATCCATATTTTTTACATGATGGACAGTCCCTTAAATTATGTCTTATACATAATGGAAAAGTCTTATATTTTGCAAAAGGATTGTTTCTGTGAAATTACCAGGTCTATTCCTTCTTTGTAAATATGCTTATAACACTTTTGATCTGCAATTAGGTAGTATATTATTTACTCGGAAAGGCATCCAGAAAATCGTCTTTGTATTTATTAAAGCTTTGTGCTGTGCTGTGTTTCCAAGTTAGTATATTGATCCTCATTTATTAATCCTCTGACTTCCACAATGGATTCACCGGCCCGTCATGAAAACTGCCATACAGACGGCCGAACGCCCGAATTGTCGCGTGCTTATTTCCTTCCCCTTTTGCAAAAGGGTCTGTAAACGGAGTGTATCAATCTTTTCTTTTCAAAAATGGTTGTTCCCCTCCCACTGTCACTCTTGATTGATGTCCCAGTCAGTGTTTGAGGGTAGATGCTGAATTTACCTTACGCTTTCCGCTTGCTAACTGCTAAACTTTCTTTCTAAAATTCCTGAATATTGGAAAGTTTCATATCAGGGATAAATTAATAATATAATGTTTGATGACACTGATGAATCCGATTTAGATTTAACGAATTTCAGAGTGAATTTTTTTAGATGTATATTAATATAAAACCAAATATTGGAAATTATAAAAATAAAATGAACTGATTTTTTTTATAAAAACTTCGTTTGTAACATGCCTTTTTCGACCAGTATTTTAAAATCTTAATAATAAATACAATTACTTAAATATTCGCACTTTAAAATGTCTTACAGATGAAAAACAAAATGTATTGATTTCTTTAGTAAACTCTCTGTGCTTGTAACAATATAAAGTATTTTTTAAGCTAAATCGTTTTCCTGAAAATAATTTAAACCGTCTTAATTATAAATACATTGAATTAAATATTAATACTTGAAATAAATCTTACAATTCAGTTGAATATTGGCAAATATTATGTCTTCAGTGTACTGTTTTAAGTCAGTAAATATATTTTTTTAAATGCATTTAAAAGTTCTCGCTGATTGCAAAGTCAAGGGTTTGACTGAGGCATTCATTAGAATTCGACATTTTTCTTCTCTTAGCAGCGTTTACATTTTGTGTTAAATGACAATTGTGCAATTGTGTGCTTTCAAAAGGCATTTGGAAGGGAAAAGTCAATTTTTTACTTCGTTACTTTTAGCAGTATTCCAACAATATTTATAAATAATAAGTGTCACATAAAAAGAGAATATCATGTCCAAGTAAATATTCTCTGTCCTGTTTCGTCTCTTTTCTGCTTTGTCATTTTAAATTCAGAACTTTTTAGCAAATTTTGCTTTATTTACTCTGGAAATAACTTTGCTTTTCAAGTACCTACGTTTCTCTTAATAATAGTTTCCAACTTTGGAACTTTTTCTCCTTCAGATTCTAATAAATAAAGCTGAGAATTGCTCTGGAAATAATTTTTTGAATAATTAAATAAAACACAATTCTATAAGGTTTCAATAGATAAAATATATTCCGTGTTTAAAGTGAGTTCGCTAGATAAGTACTATACTCTTGAAATAAAAAAATGAGAACTCTTAAATGATAAAATTTTTCTGACGCAGCAACGATTTTAAAACGATATCTGCAATAAAATTTAAAATCATGGTTTCGTATCACATTTGTTTTTAATGTTATAATGATATACAACGGTAAAAAATAAAGCTTTTAGAAAATATTTTACAGTAAATAGAGTGTTAATACACTTTGTCAACGATCCCTATTTAGTCAAGAAGGGTTTAGATAGGATAAAGGGTACAATAAAAGAATCCCGAAGTCGCAAATGACCTTTTGCTTACCAAAAGTCGGAAGAAAATGTTTACCTTCCTTTTCATTTCTTTCCATAGCTAGTTAATTTTAGCGAATATTGTACTTTGTTAATATGTTTATTGAGATTATATGTCATAATAATTATCTTAATTATGATATTTTTTGGAATATAAGAATATTAACTATAATTCTATGTTAATTTAGAAATGTTTCTGCAAGTAATTAATTATATTTTCTGATTTAAATTCTAGATATTTGGATGGAGTTATTTTACCATTTTCAGATCATTTTGATTTTGAGCAGTTTAATTCTGATATATTTTTTTATGTTTTATTTCAGTAAGTTAATTGTTGTTATTGATGATCAAAGTAACGAAAACTATTTTAGTTAAAAATGAAGTGCATTCAAATTGAATAAATTAAAGATTTATTAAAAATGCCTGTGGACAGGCTACATACAGTATTTTAAGAAAAAAATCCTTATCTTTCTGTGGATCTTTAGTTCTGAAAAATATAAATTCTTTTCATTGTCAACAGTTTTTTAAAATTTATTTTCAGGTATTTTCTAGTTTTACACTAGTAAATGAATTCCTTGTCATTGATTAGAAATAATTTTAAGTGAATTCTTTATTCATAAGAATTACTCATGATAGTTGCAGAGCTTTTAAAGAAAAGAAGCAGTTGTTATTTGAAATGATTCCATAAGAGATTTATTTAAGAAAACGCAGGTCGACTGAATGAAATGCAAATATAAAAAGTACAAAATACGTATTTAAATATAACCTAATTCATTATTCCTGAACGAATTTTAAAATCCATCTGAAGAAAAGTGTACTTTATTTCATTTTCTTCCGAAAAAAATGCAATTTGCGTTTGCTTGGATCTTTCATCTTTCTCGGAGGTAAATTTTAAATTTTATTTTTTTTTAATAATTGGAAAAATAAATCTTTAACTGTTTCGTCGGATGTTGTTGAGGAACGGACAATTTTTCTATTTTCAGAAAGTCTGCTGAACTGAAAGTTTCATATGATAGTGGTCAGAACCCATATCAGCAGCTTCTTTGTCAGAGCCCAAATTAGTGCCTGAAAGGCACAAATGAAATTTTAATTATCTCAAGTCGGTAGAAACCGAAGATCATTTTTCTGTTCACACTGGGAAAGAAATTGTTTCATCTTATTTTCATTGTTGTTTAAGATTGTATGAATTTTTTCCTTTATTTTCTTCCTCTTATCTTAATAAAAAATGCAGACGTAAAGGAGAGATGAAGGAATGTGTTCCATTGAAGTAGAAAAGACAATCAATCCAGCTGTTCGGAAGGGTTTTATTGGCTTTTTAATAGAGTTTATTTTAAGATTATTACTATGGTCCGGAAATTCCGTGGCAAACGAATTTGGCCGTTGATATGGATGACCGCTTAGATGATTGTTAATGTACTACCATTAGCCCATAATTCTTTCTCAACTAAAGACCGCTTTCCTTATGGCATCATGAAGCGAATCCTTTGTTTTCTCATTTATTTTAACCTTTACTTTGGTATTTCTTGAGTATAATGGCTTTTCGTTCCATAAAAAACTATCATTACGAGGAACTGTCCCTCATAGCAAAAAATAAATTCATTTGGGAAGTCTTTTCTAAATAATTTTAAAATCTGTAATTAATTAAATAACTCTGATGTGGTTGTACAACCCCTTTTAGGACACTTGTCTTTTCTGCACTTATTCTTGAAGACTTTTTGTAAAAACCGATTTCCTACATCACAAGCCTATTACTTGCCTGTTGATCTTTGGATTAAATGTGACAATCAAGAATTTTTAGTTATAAATTTTTCAATTGTATCTTTATAGCACATTTTCAATTTAACCCTCTCACACCGAGCGAGGCGGTCCCGGGCGGTGTAAAAATTTCCCCTTAACACCGACGAAGACCGGTCTGTGGCGATTGGCTTTTTTGAGGGGAAGTGAGGTTCTGAATTCGCGCGATAGGGGTCAAATTATCCTTGCCAACCAAAGCCCATTTCCGTCCGCCTTTAGGGAAGATTATAGAAGAGGGTGGTGTAAATGACCACCCAGTTTTGGAGATCCAATTCATGTCGTTTCCTCCCAAAAATTCCCGATTTTAAAGGGGCTAGAAGAAAAAAGTCGTCTCGAGATTAAAGAGTTAAATGAATAAAATATTAGAATCGCAGAATGTGTGGAAGATTGTTGTTGGTACAATATTTTTCCTGCTTCAAAATATTCTTCACATTTATTTGCCTGCTTTTTCTTCTAATTTCATCAATACTTCAAATTCAATATCAATTGCTCTAACTTTAAAATCCCACTGGAAGAAAATAATAGTTAAATTATAAAGCCAGTTACCTTTCAGCAAAACGAATGAACGGAAACTTTGCGTTCATAAACTCTCTATAACGACATCCCTCTTGTATACTTTTAAACAATAAAAATAGTGGCAGAAAGTTTCACCAAAAGAAAGGCGGATATCAAAATGAGTACCAGCATCAGTTTAGAAAATAATTTTTCGAAAAATTGTTAAATGTTAAAATCGGCTTGTATGATTCCATTTCACATGTAATTCCATCAACTAATGTTTATTATATCTCAGCCTCCTCGGTAAGTAAATTTCATAGGTTAAGGCTCCTGAGTTATGTCCTACCTTTCTTCGAAATATTAGGTTCAGAGATTGTGGACCGCGCTCCGGCAAACTTCAGTCACCATCACAGGTCTTATGATTCCACTTCTTTACGCACTATCTTCTCTTTCAGGGTTCAGGGCTGTAAATAGTCAGACCCTACCTACAATAGATTTCGATTCTATTTCAGAGTTTTCTTTTAGGTTTGCGAGTAGAGTAGTAAATCAAAATATAACATTACAATAAGCATCTTTTTCATTACTTACCTTAAGTGAGTAAAAATGTAATTTAAAAAAAGAATTGAGCAAAATTTTGAAAATTTTTTCCATGAAACGTTCTGAAAATAATATTTCACAAGAAATAGCTCTCATATGTTTTTAAAAAGTTGCATGCTCGAACACTGTTTGTGTATGCACCAAACGGTGTTCTTCATCACACCCGTATTTTTCATTTTCTGTACTTTGCAATGTTTCTAGTAAATGGCTCCAGCAGTCTAATTAGTTTTGGACAGAAAAACATGTGGAAAACAGTTTTTAAGACAGATTAGGTTAGGTAAACCAGTAGTTAGGTCATTTTTATCCTCTGCAATAGAAAACTAATACAATCAATATATGTAACTTTTTTGAGTGCTGATTTGTATTTATAAAATCAATTTGCATTAAAAATTCCTTATAAAAAAGTGCTTAAATTTGGACACAATATGGCAGGAAAAAGAAACTGTTAATTTGATAAGCAGTTCATTTGCCGTGTAGGCTTTTTTCTAAATACGATGTGCAACAATGCTTTTCCTTGCTGTGATGAAATTCAAACTGTTTTCATTGCTCATACCAATATTCAATCGCGTTTATCTTCCATTCTTCAAAACTATGTCATGAAAAGAGAAATTTTTGAACTTTTGTTAATTGAACAAATTTCATTATGAAACAATTTTTCATCAATCTTCGATTTATTTATCTAAATGTAGGGTTACCAAAATGTTTTTCTGTAGGCTTTCTTTCTCAAATCTTGAGTCATGGACTTGGTTAGTTATACCAGATCAAGTGGAATTAGTTTCAACGAATAAAATATCTGCGGATAAAATGTTATTTACTTTATAAAAATAAATTATAGTTGTCATGAAGGTTTTCTTTAATCTTAATAATTTGAAAAAGATTTTTAAATATAATTATAGACATTATTTCTCATTGCTGAACATGCATTCAAGAGGTTTCGTCATTTCTAGAAATATTTAATAGATTGTTTTTAATCCAGTATTAAAAACTGAGGAAGAGAGATGCTGTTTATTATTGAATTCTAACTATTTTGGGATAACGGGATTAGTAGGTACCGTATCTTAGGATAAGAGTTATTTGTTAGGAAGTGTACATACTGTTCAAATAATTTTTCTTCGATTGGAGTAAATGAAGAGATCTGGAAGCAAATATTCATACATTTTTAAATTTAAATCATATGGAAGCAATGAGTAGTGGAAAGGGAGTAAGAATACAGGTATTTAAAATATGCTTGACAATTATAAAGGCTTAGAAAAGAAGAGCAAAATCAAATAAAATATTGAATTTATAGACATCAGTTTTAAACCATAAATAGTTCAAATTCAAGTGCTCAAGCAGCTTGTTTAAGTAGTTGCGAGAACAACATTTTGCTATCACCCTGCTGTACGGATTCGACCCTATGACCTTTCAGCAAGCAGTCAAACGCTTTACTATCATGTCTATCGGCCTTGACATGCAGAGGTAGGTTTCATTTAAATTCTTTCTTTAGCCACACACGGTTTGTTAAGAATTTTAACGAAGGTTAATCAGCATTTTCTTCAATGTAGATTTGCATTTTGTAAATGGGATTATAGCAGATATTAACTATTGACTTTGGGTTTTCCGTAAGCTGCAAAGAGAAATTTGAAATTCCGGGTACATGTTTGTTAAAGCGGCCATCGACCTTCTTATTTCGCCAAGCTCGTAAGTTCAGTGTTCTACAGTTCTGATAATTTCTGAACGGTTACACACACTTCTGTTGCATTTTTGAAGAAGGAATATTTTGAGATGAGAGTTCAATTTGGGATTTTAAAAAAACATAGATTACTAACATTCAATGACTAAGCGCAACTACTAGGATCCCGCTTTTCTGAAAGCGAAGCCGCTGACGTTTTTTCAAGTTAAAAATTTACACGGTTCGAACCGTTAAAAACTAGCATTTTAAAATTCCTACAGAAGAATATTGAATTTGACAAAACCTGCAAGTAATCCATAGGTACAATATACCTGCAAATAACGTTTCATCCGTACATACAGTGTACCTGCAAATAACGTTTTACTCGTTTAGGTTCAGTACCTGCAAATAATCCATTCATTAAATTATTATAATAGTTCAAAGAAAGTAACGATAATAACAATAAATTATGTTCTTCGACAGAAGTAACGAAAGATAACTCAATTTCTTTAAAAATTGATTTTTTACCAAGACATATTATTCGGAAATAAATATATCAACATTTGGGAAAACAAAATTTAAATGGAGTAATGTATATTTTGTCAAATTAAACCAAATGATAAGCATTTTGAAAAGCAACAGCAATAATACAATAATAAAATGAAATTTCATTATTTCATATACAAAAGCGAAAATACTATCTTAAAATGTTACAAATTGGTAAATCAAATTTGTTGAAAGTTTTGAAAAACATTTTAAACTCACCATTATCAGCTCGAGAACTCATGAATAATTAATATTTTGCAGATATCATCGGTTTATTCTTAACGTATTTGTCGTAATTCCACAATATGATAAATAAAAAATGATAAGTTATCCGGAATGTACACTATGCAAAAATAAAATTTCCATTTATTGATAGCAAAAATCCAACATGGCGTCATTTAGGTTGGATTTCGTTGGAAATAAGAGGATTCGAAGTATTTAACTCCAATTTCCACGAATGAGGGCGCTACTATCGTTAATCACACGCTCCCATAAATCGTCTTTATGTCTTTCTTCATACTTACATCAACAAGTCAAGAATATTACGTAGCTTGAGTCGTCTTATGAATGAGACATTTTTGGCAAATATGGAGATATTTCGAAAAGTATTGTAACATTGACGCTTTCATATCTCATCATTAACAAATTGTAATAACACTAATTTTCACTTACCAGCCCAGAAATAAAACTCCAGGCTATATATTAAAGAAAAGTCCTACAGTGGGACCCACGGTTGTATTGGAAAAAATTTTAAAGTTTTATATAGAAACTTTTTTAATGTTCAAAGTGGTAATACTCCTTCTACAAATTTTCAATCTTAATTTCTACTAACTATGCAATAGTGATCTCATTTGGATATAAACCTTCTTTATTCCTGTTTGTAAAGCTACCTAAATACTTAATATTTTCAAACTTAAATACAGAATGTACAAACAATTCGTGGATATTTAAAAAAAGCATAAAAAATGAGCCGATTTTAAAGTGGGGAACCTCATGCACATTGCTTGGTTTTTTTCTTGGCATAGGAAAAAAATTATTACAAAAACTTCCCTTCAAGCGGCACTGTAAGGTGAAATTTAACACTCTGATTAATAAACCTGCAGCACCCAACAATTCAATTTACGATTACTTTAGTTGCATTCCAAGCAGCTTATCAGGGTACCATTCTTGCCCGAGTCTGTGAACTACATTCTGAGGCGCTCTCTCTCCACTATATCCTTGAATACTTTATGCGCTGTAAATTTCCTTTCCAGGTCCCAAAGCCTCATACTGAAAAAAGAATGATTTGCCATGTTAACATCACTGGTTATCATGCGCTGTCTTTTTCTCGCAACGTATTCACAAGAAATGAAACAAAATAAATTTGCTTTACTGCTACAACATTTTGATGACATACTGCAGTAAAAACATAAATAAATAAACAAATTTAACGTGTGTTATCACTACGATATCAATAAACGAGCATAATAAACATGTTTTTTGCAAACACACAAAAATTTTGCTTTATTATTAGTAGAGATGTTAAGAATATTAGTAAAGAGTTAAGAATATTAGTTACAAAATTCACATATAAAGCAGTTGTCTTCCTCCTCCGCGCCACTGCAACTTTCGTGAGCACAGCTAAGGCAGTATTTATATTCGATTAACTATTCTTCTTTATTTAAATTAGAAAATTCATCATTAAAATATAAATAATTTCGTCAGAAGTTTTTTTATCGTCTGAATCAAAGGAATCATCATTACTGTCTGTCCTAGACATATGCCACTTGGAGTACCGGATTTTACCCCGAGTGCAAAGATTATTAAAAACGAAATAGAACGGGCCAATTTATTGGAGTAATTCCTTATTGTTTGATAGGGTTTAGATCCTTAGTAAACGTATAGTAAGCTGGACAAAAAATGGATTTTGAAAGTGTAATGGTTTTTAAATAAGACTTGTTTAAAATCAAAAGAACATTAGAGAGTTGACGTCTTAAAACAAATAAACATACACAGAAGCAGTGAATTCAACAGCCGTAACATGCCACTAAGACTGTTCTTTTTTCTTGACTAATTGAGTGTAATTCAGTATATTTTCCCGCTAGAAATGATAACTAATATTTCCAGAATCAAGGGTACCCGGTTTTACCCGCTTCCCCTATGTTTTTCCTTCGGTATGGAAAGCTCGAATATACCGCTTTATTTAAATTTCATAAAATCAAAGCGAATGGTGTTTCATTCAGTCCATTCATCACTGAATATTAGAAATGACAATAGAAATTTTCATAATCTTCTAAAGGAATGCAGAAAAAGTGCAAAAGGAACCACAGTAGTGTGCCTTAGAATTTTACCCAACTCCTTAATTCTAATGTCACCCCTTCGAATGAAAATTGATCACCTGTGGCAAGGATGAGTTCGCCACTGGAACTCTGATTTTTATTACCTTCGGGATTAGAAACAAAGACTTCACAGAAGCGCGACAACACAAGCAACCTTCAGACTTTCGCATGCAGTATATTTCGTAATAGTACTCTGTTTTATTCTTTATAGTATTTCGAATATACTTTAAAGCAATATACTTTAAAATAAAAGAGTATACTTTTGGGGCGCCTTCTTTTCAAGCGATGAAATACAAGAATAACATAATATTTCGCCACAACAGCAAACACCAAATTTCCATCATCTATCTTCTATGAGTTGCTAGATGAAATACCCGGAGTTGCGCGAGATGAATATATTTTGAAATCTATGAACATGTAACAATTTAAACTTAATTAAACAATGTTTCGCAGCTTTCGTTGATTTAAATTAAATAATTTAAGAACTACTAATTTTTGAAAATTTATTAAAAGCTCAATTGATCTAGAAATGGACCCTAGAATGGCCATATACATATTTCATGTCTACACTATTCACTGTTTAGGAAGGTTTCTTGTGACAGATAGACCGGGTAAACTCCATGTTTTTCTTCATAGTTCCTGTGACTTCGATAGGAAACGGACTGAGTAACCATGAAAGACTTATCATCCTCAGAATAATCATTTAAAAATTTTTAAATATTAAACAAAATATCTTCTAGAGAGAATAATTAACTAATATCATTGACATACTGTGCAATCTTATTAAAAGAGGTATATGCTACGACGTATAACCAGAAGTAAAAAGTCTGGCTTGGAAATAAAAATATCCAAAGAAAACTATAATTTCTTATATTAACTTTAACATTAGCAAATGTACGTGAGTGAAGGATTTGATGAAATAGTAAATTGGTTTGAGTTAAATTTTATAAGAATAGAAAGCATTGTTACAAGCTGTGTTCAAAATATATTCTGAAACGTTAATTACAAGTAGAGAAAAAATGTACTGCAATGGAATTAGAATCATTAAAAAGGCATTTCTTTCCTCTTTAAGATGGTGTAAAAATAATTTTCGTTCGATAAATAGTGCAGAAGTAATTGGTGAAAATGTTTAAAAATTACTCCTAAATTATATTAAATTTCGTTATTTAATTAAGTGCTCCAGAATCAATTAATTCTTAAATTTAAAAATAGCACAGTTGACATAGAAATGTACCTCAGAATTTCATGTGCAAATTTAAGGCCGCTACCATTCACCGTTTAGGAGGAGTTCATGTGAACGACAGACAAATGCATTATGTGTCTAATATTATAGAATTCGTTTACATAGACTCGAATGGACAAACTGATAGACGGCCAACCGATTGCGGAGTTGATTCAAAATCTGCAAGCATCTAAAATTCTGGTGATAAAATTATGTGCGAAATTTATTCACTCCTTCGAAGTCATTGCATACTAGTCATTTTCCGTAGACGATTTAAGGTCCCAAAAATGCGTCAGTTGCTGATTTCTTTCAAGTAGCGAAGAGCTAGACTAAGCGATGCATTGGATTAAAGCGACCAGACGGCCGAGTCTTGGCTATTTCCTCATATTAGAATTAATATAATATTTTATAGCCGCTAATATTTAATTAAAAAGAGAGAAATTTGAAACAATATTACGAAGAAGAAAAACAGTCTAGAATTACAGAATGAGCATTCGTAGTTATGGCAGAACTATGCCTTTACTTTGGAACTGCAGGCTCGAAGATTGCATAAAAATATCTAATATTCTCGGTAATGGGAGTTACGCGTTTGTAGTCAGGAAATATCGTTCATTCATGGGTTCAAATTACGAAACCTGTCGGCCCGACCCCTCTCGACGGAGGTACGTACAGTACGTACGTACGACACTGAGGTCAGGATTCAATCTCCTATCACTGTACCCTGGATCAGGAGAGAGAACCCTCTTACTTATCCAGTGATTTCTCACATTCAAAAATTTGTGGTGCACTCTTTTGGGAGAATTTACTAAATGAAATGCTACACCCTTTATTTGAATTCTAAAGAAAAATATGAGTATGCCATTTCCTTCATTACATTCATAACTGAATATTAGCAATGAGAAACTCAGAGAGAATCACAGAAAAAAGAGTCAGTGTGCAACTGTTTTATAAAAAATATTTCTGATATTATGCTAGTCCAATCTCGTGCTGAAAGTGTTATATTGAATTTGGTATATACTAATTATGAAATTAATTTTTAAAACAAAATCAATATGGCTTCTCAACTAATAATTTGATATACTGCTAGATCTACACAAGAGTAACTATTGGGCACAGCAATATTTTTTTGCTTTATATAAATAAAGTGAAGAATATTTTAGCTATAGATAGTAATAATTTTTCCGAATAAGACCGCGAGGATAGATTTTTGTATGTTTTATTATGTGTTTAAATTGTCATGTGTTTAAATTTCCACATTTGTAAAGAAATGAATGAAGAACTAACGATTTTATTTCTCATCTTAAAGTGTTAATTTAATTATTTGTATTTCAATAAAAAATACTTTAAAGAACAAAATATTATTTTTTGAAGAAAATGGAAAGGCTAGTTAAACTAATGCATTTAAATGCGAATATTATAAGAAACACTGAAATGTGGAACTTTAGCATTATTTTTATATTTTTCTGATCGTTTGAAAATGCTTCAAAATGAACAATAACATCACGAAAAAATTTTTGGCAGTTTTGTTTTTTATATTTGAAACCAAAGTTTGCCTCTCAGATGACGCGGGAGAAAAGATCCATTTTGGCACGAAGCGGGTCTGACGTCACGCGCCCAAACAGGGAAGAGCTCCCGTTCGCTCGCTATAGAGGTTTTGCTTTTTTTATATTTTCCGACTACCGCATCAGTTAGAATAATGTCGGAAAGATACCGAATTTTATTGTTCCTGATTCTGTTAATACAACTATAACGGCAACCGATGAGTAATTTATCTATACTATATCTATTAAAATTGCACATCACGGAACACTGTAAAAAGCAGCCTTGAACTTGATATCCGTTTGTTTTGAATATAAGTATAAGGTGAAATTTTATTTATTAATTTTAAAGCAAATAGTTAAATTTAATTAGCTTTATTCCTTCTAATTGATTACATGGAATTTATATTTTTACCCTTTGAGGGGAGGTGCACAGAGGCTGCCCCAACTTCTTTAAGATTTAAAAAAAAACTTGCTCTTGTTATTTAAATGCTTATATTATTTCCATGGATATTCAAATGTTTCCTATATTTTTTTAAAAAATTACAGTACCATTCAAAATTAAGTAGAATATCTTAAATATTATTTTAAATTCATGACTTTTTTCTATGATGAAAATCGTTTCCATTTGTAGTGCAAGAAAATAATTCACAACATTTTTTATACAAGATAAATCATTTAGATTCAAATCAAAATCAGCCTTCAAAAAATCAATTAACTGATCAATTATTACAATTGTAAAAAAGTAGATAAATTAATCTCACAGCACATCTAGTGTTTGTCGAGTAGTACATAGTAGCCCTTTAAGTTCTAGATTAGTCGCATTCGGTCGTGTTTGAAGAATATTATAAATTTATATAGGTTTCTTTATGCAAGTTATTTGATTTTTATAATAATTAATATTAACTAATATTTTAAAATTAATACTTGTACGAAGGAAATAATTTATATTCTTCATAGAAAAGTAAAATAGAATTATATAAAATAAAATTAATTTTTTAAAGACACACGTGTATTTAAAAAAATGCAGTACCTGAAATTAGTTTGAGCGGAACTTCTGAAATAAATTCCTTATTTTTTTTAGGTATACGAAATTTCACAGATCATGTAAAATCAGGTTCTTAACTTCTCATTCTTTCTTGTGCAACACAAATCGCGGCGTCTCCTCGGAATGTGCGAAAGCCCCTCTTCAATTTATCGCTGCCTAACGGGTAGCTTTGAAAACCTACCAGATTTTTCTAAGCCGAAGTCTATTGTGGTATAGTATAGAGCTTTGTCCCGGTTACTGAATTCATTCAAGGGAAGGTACGAACAGCTTTTCTTATGAGATAATTTAAAGCCGGCGATTTGTGCCCAGTTTCTTCGCCATCATTGTAGAATCAATCCTTGGCAAATTATCTGATTTGCCTTGTATAAAACCAATATCCATTATGAAATTAAACGTTGAATAGTAGTAAAGCCAAAAATTTCTGTCCTCAAATGTTAGCTAGTACAAACGCCTGGAATCAAAATATGGTACAAAAGTGGCGAAAGAGAAGAAAGCGAAGGAAGGCACATGTGACGTCAAAATCTACTCGTTCAATGAGAGTGCGTTTCGGGTTGCATCATCATCCTTGCTATTTCGGTGCATCTTTCGCCCTGAATATTTAAATAAACATTTTTTTATGTAAAATTTCACTTGCAAATTTCAAATTAGAATGATTTGTTCTATAAATACGGATTGCTTTCACGCGTTTTTAAAAAATACTGAAGTTCCCCATTGAAGTTGTTATTATTATATAAACTAAAAAAAATTTAATAAGCAAAACAGCTCTCGTAACCGCATTGCAAACTATATTACTGATGACTAGTAAAAAGTATTGATCTGTATTTTATGTCAACATTTTAATCAGTCATTTTGCGTCGTACATTTAGAAAGTAATTATATTTGGATATTTTTCTGCATTACGCAAGAAGTATACAAAAAGTTATGGACGGAAATTAATCATTTGTAATGAATTTAAGGTATCGCCTTTATCTTTGTCATTAAAAGGTTTTATACTTAAGAAATGAGCAAATACATCTGTCATTAAATTTCAAAAAAATCAGTCCTGTTGCTTCAATCGCTGTTTTCCTATTGAATGCGAGATGAGCTTTTTAATGCAAACAACATTATTGACTACTTGTCAAAAAATACTGATTGTCATTCTATGTCAAATTTTAGGTTTTGTGTTATTATTTAAAAAAGTGTTAATATTTGGATGAATTTTTATTCATTATACAAGAGGTATTTTAAAAATCATGAAGGGAAATTTAACAGTCTTAATGAATTTAAAATATCACCTTTTTTCATCATTAAAAGGTGTTATACTTAATAAATGAGCAAGTAGATTTGTAAAAAAAAAGGAATTCCGAAAATCCATCCCAGTCGTTTCAATAAATGTTTTCCTATTTACAACGCAAAATGAGCTTGAAACCGCAAATGACAATCACTGGCCATCGTTTCTTTGTTGACAATTGATAGCTCAGCAGCAGGAGACCGCCTCCTGGAATTTCTGAACGAAGAGACAGTCCATTCTGCTTCCGCGATCATAAAATTACTCAGGGTTTTGAGGCAGTAGAATTTTTGCACCAGCCGGGCTCAGAGAGTTAAAAATAGTTTTTATTAAATTTGTTTCTATTTCTCAAAATTGATGCTCTATATGGCTGGGCAATAACTTGCAATAGGCAGTCATATAATTAAACATATGTTACTGATTAACTTCATTTCTTAAAACAAGTTTATGATTAAAGTATTTCGACGTAACATTTGAGAAACAAATAATTAAAACTCATTTACGCTAAAGGCTTTCTGATCTGATTCAAATTTGAAATTTTCGGAAACATTTGTCAAAATATCTATTAATTGGCTAAACAATAGGGTGGATCGAAAAGTATAGAAAAAAAATGAAATTATTTTTGGCGTGGGGCCTGGAAAGTTATGTCTTAAGTTTATTAGTTTATGAAATTATTTTTATTGAAATCCATTTATATCTACCGGTGCCCCAAGCGCCTCGAAAATAGTTAAAAATTGATTTTTTTAATAAAAATTTACAATTTTTAAAAAATTTTGTTTCAAATTAATTTTGTCGCGGGGTGTGAAAGTTGTGTCTTAAGTATATTAGTTTACATATATTTTTTTAATGAAATCCATTCATATCTTCCAGTGCCCCAAGTGTCCCAAAAATAGTTAAAAATTACATTTTTTTAAAATTTATAAAAACATATATTTTTAAAATTTCCTTTGGCGCCGGGTAAGAAATTTTTGTTTTGGGTATATTAGTTTACATTTTTTTATTATTATTAATATTCATTCATATCTTCTGATGGCCCGAACGCCCCCCCCCCCAAAGAAGTTAAAAACTGACATTTTTACAAGTATCTATTAAAAATTGTGAATTAATTAAAAATATTGAAAATTGGCATATTATTCAAATATTAAAGTAAAAACTTATAAATAATTATAATTTTATAATAATACATGAAGTATAAATTTAATAGTCAAAGCAATAAATCACAAAACTTATAAAAAGTGTACTTACATTATAGATTTTTTTAATTCTATTAATTTGAAGATTTACATATTTCTAAAGGTTGTAATCCTTTTTGATATTATAATGCCTGATAAGACTTCATGATTGTTTCCAATTTAATATGAAGCAGTGTCTCTTCTCATCTTCATATACACTTTCCAATGCTTCAGGCACTAAGCGAAAACATCTTTCGACAGCTTGGGTATGGCATGGATATTTTAACCATTCCTCCGTTTTCCTAACTTTTACCATGGCCAACATGTCTTTAAAAGGCACATTCATCAAAAGAGATGGTTCAAAACGGCCAACTAGTTGCCAGTTAATAAGTTCAAAATCATCCTTTGCTTTAAAGTCTATTTTTGGTACTTGAAATTTCTTATTCTGATGATCCTCTATTTTCATTTCTGGCACAAATTAGTTTTCGTAGTGCTAAAGACCTTATATTATCGCTGTTTTTGGCGAGCATTGACAAGAACAAATTTTCATTAAGACAAAAGAAGCTATTTCGTTGAATAACAGTGTCTACAAACAGTGTCAAAAGTTTCACTAAAAGTGCTTTTTGTATTTCAGTGTGTGTAACATCAAGGAAGAAGAAAGAAAATAAACATTTTACTTAATGATAATGAAATTAATTTATCATCACATGGGATACGTGGAATGGAGCACGCCCATTTTATTTTGGAACTCATTGCAATTCTTTCAGGTGTAAAATAGCCTTGACGTCTCAGTAAAGATAAGACAACATGCGTTTAAACATTTAAAGACATACGGACTTTCTTCTAGACATGTATATAAAACACGGAATATTCTTCCGTAACACGTTCCAAATCGATTACAGTCTTGCTGATTTTACTCAATCGCAGATTTTTTGGTAAATTTTGAACGAAGTTCGTAGACGAGAGATCTGTCTCTGTCCTTCCATGTGAATATACAGTCGCGTGTAAAAAAAAGAACCTCCCAGCGTTATTCTGCGATCATTCATTCCGCATTACGAACAAAAGTACCGATCTTCAAGAATTAATGTAAACTAAAAGATTCTATGTTTAAATATTTCATAAGCAGGTCATCTAACTATTTAAAACTGAAATAATTTCAAACTTTTAAACAGAAACAACGATTTTTGATGTAATCATTTACATCATGAAAAATGCCCCAAGAAATAACTTTTGGTTAATATGACACGAATATATCTGAAAATATTCAGCAATTTGTGTTCTAAATAGAAGAGGGGTCGTCTCCACATTTAGATAGAGACGTTTTACGTTTAAATGTTGGTAGTAGCATTTAAAATTAATTCGCACTTAAATGTTATTTTCAAAGTAATGATCTACATTTTACATTCGGTAAAACTTGAAGTGTAAAAAATAAATAGTATAAAAATTCACCACTTTAATTTATAACATAAAGTGATTCAATGATTCTATTTAAAAATGAAACGGTTTTGACAAAAAGAACGCCCCATGAAGTGCATAGTTTTACAGCGAATATAGAAAACTTAATGTAACTTCCAAAGTTCTCGTGCAAATATGCTATAATTCTGCATAGGCTTATCAACTAGCCAACCACTTCGATTAAAGTTAAAATTTATAAGTGCTGCTATTCAAAATTTTTAACATCAATTTTGATAAATAATTACATGTACTCAATATTATTTTAAAATAAAAAGTAAAAGTGTAAAATGCGCAGAATAATTCATACTAATACATAAACAAATTCTAGGTCTATAGTTATGTTTTTTATCAAGATATCAATAAAAATTCAAAATTCATAAATAATAAATATTAGAAACCCCAAAAATTATAAGCAAATGAAATTTTCAAACAAAAAATGCTGGGATGATGAAACTTGGTATTCCAGAGTAATTGTTCATCTAGTATCGAAATTTGTTAAGAAATTTATGTGCTTGCAATGGAAATTTTGAAGTTACTACTATTATAAATAGGTATATGAATATGAACCCTTAAATTTTAAACATTTAATCTTTTACTACACCTTATTTCCTGAAAATTGGTACCTTTTGTTTTAATACACGATGAACGACAGCAAAATAATGCGGGGAGGCTATTTTTTTTTATCCGCGACTGTATATTCACG
The DNA here is from genome assembly GCA_013235015.1 of Araneus ventricosus. NCBI lineage: Eukaryota > Metazoa > Arthropoda > Arachnida > Araneae > Araneidae > Araneus > Araneus ventricosus. The sequence continues at coordinate 50,196 of BGPR01009646.1, forward strand.
GGGGAAAAGGAGCCACCCCACATTGTTTTGCCGTCGTTAATTGCGTGTTAAAACCAAAGGTATTAATTTTCAGGAACAAAAAGTTATAGTGAAATGTTTCCTATTTATCTCGTTAATCCCGAGGCAACTGTTTTTATTCTAGCCCATTTAAAGCCGGGAGTTTTTGAGAGAAGAGACATGAATTGCACTCTCCCAACCTTGATGGTCATTTACCCCACTTCTCCATCTTTGCTATAACCTTCCCTAAAGGCGCAAGGAAATGGGCTGTATTTGGAGAGGATAATTCGACCCCCTACCTTTTTTATCTCCTAAGCGATATCTGAACCTCACTTCCCCTCAGAAGACGCAAACCGAATCAGAACGGCCTTCGTCGATGTTATGGGGAAATCGTTAGACCGCTCGGGACCTCATCGCTCGGTGTAAATGTTAAAGATTTCTTAAGGGGTCACATACATATTTATAATAGCACTAACTTCAAAATTTCCAATAGACACACACATTTAAAATAAATTTCGAAACTACACAAAAACGTTTGCTAGACTACCAAGTAATAAGCTATATACCATTAATAATCTCTGAGTCAGAGTGAGATAGTACAGTAGAACCCTGCTAATCCTAAATTCCGGGTAATCCGAACCGATTTTTTTAAAAAAATTATACGTAATTGAAAAGATTACCTGAAAGATTTAAATAAACATACTAAAAACAAAAAAGGACTTCTTCAGCATGCATAATTTTGTCTACATTGAAGAAATTAATGCAATTTCCATTAAGATAAAGTCACTTCATGCAGGAGCACACCCATTATTGTAATGAAAAGGGGAGACGTATTCTCTTTCTATTGCTTTTGAATAAAAGAATTCAAGAGATAGCAGTACTGAGTACTTATAATTTTCTTTTCTTTAGCACACATCTTTTTCTTTTCTATTTTTATCGGAATTTCTGGTAATCCGAATTTTTTTAAATCAGAACAGGCTCCCGTCCCAATTAGTTCGGATTAGCGGGTTTCTACTGTACCTATGCATAGTTAAAAATGTAGATTTAAAATATATACAAAACTCTTACCACTTTTCAAATTGTAGATATATTTATATAAAATATCGATTTGGAAATTTATAAAAGGAATTTAACCACTTTTAATATTGCAGAAATTTCTTTATAAAATTTCAAAACTATCATTAAAATGTCAAAATATATCATAGTTCCTTCGTTTCTTTAATATAAAGCTTAGATTTTTAAATCTGGGCTGGTAGATGGAAATTAGTGTTCAAGTCATTTGGTACGGCTGTGATTTAAATATGTGAATTTTACAATATGAGAAGCTAAAAGTTCTAGGATTGTATTATTAGTAGTGACAGATACCAGAGGGATAAGAACAACAATGGAAATACAATGTACTGTTAACTCTTGTCTCTGGTCTAATATCAACCCACGGAAGAAAGCGCGTTTCCAGAGTTGAATCAGCAGCATAGTGCAGCATTAATATTTAAAATTAAGCCATCTTCTTGCTATGAACTGCATTAAACAACCTATTCCCTTTTCGCCAATTCTGCCTGCTTATTAAAATGTATCATTGTTAAGAGAAGTCAAGGTAGGTATTATTATTTACTTGCTATAACTAAGGAGGAGGCTATATACAGAGAATTCACCCTTGTATGTGATAAACGATAGCAGCGCCCTTATTCTTCGAAATTGGAATTAATACTTCGTTCCCTCCATTTCCACGAAAACGAATCTAAATTACGAAATATTGCATCTTCGTTATGGATAAATGGAAAGTTTATTGTTGTATATTCCTGATATTTTATTTCCATTTGATTTATTATATTAGAGAATTATGACGATCACATTAGGAATAAATCGATGACTTCTTTTAAGTACCTATTAGTCAAGATTCCTCGAGATAAGAATGACATGTTAAGAATGTTTTTCAAATCATTTATCAAATGCGATTTTAATCAATTAGAAATTTGTGATATTTGAAAATCTTATTTTCGGTTTTATATTCTAAAAATGAAGTTTCGCTTTATTTTTCTGCGCGATAGCAGTAGCAATTTAACCCGTCAGCACACGCGGGTCTTTCTGACGACACACTTTTTGTTGCGAACGGCATCGTCTCAACAACCAATCAGAGCCAACCAGATATGACGTCAGCTGTTATTCTGTTTTCACAAATCAGATGTACTTGTAACTGTTCCATGTAACGTTGTGTGTGTCTGTGATTAAATGTCCTTTATGTGTCATTCTTGCCTATTTAGTATTTATTGATCATTTCAGCCAAAACCAGACATCGGGTAGATTTCAGCCTGCTTTTGTATTTGATTTATTGTGTTGCAGAGAGTTTACGATACATAATTTATGGCCCCCAACGTTTGTGCGGTTTAAGTTATCAGTTGATATTTTGAGCCTGAAAGAAAATGGACGTGATACAGTTAAAAAGAATCGCCTTCGTACTTCGTTTACGATTTGCGCGAAAAGTATTGAGGATGAGCTTATAAAAGGAGCTCCAAATGTGAGTCAACTTTCGATTTGGAAAGCGCAAATTGAAGATAAATTTACGCGTTTAGAAAAATCCCAAACGGAGATTATAAATCTCATTTTGAAAGATGAAGACGCCGAAATGCGTTTGTTTCCGTCGAAATTCACGGAGAGCAGTGAAGTAGAATGTAATATCCTTTTAATTAGGAAATTAAAGCAGGACCCTTCTTCCCGAGCACAGCATTTAATTTCACGACCACACTCACCCACACAACTATATACATGTTTCAAAAGGAGAGAAAGAAGTTAGAGCGTAGTAGTGCGCGACGGCGCGCTCACATATCCTGGCAACCATTTATCGATAAAATGTCATTTCACAGTTGAAAGGCTCCAACACCCTAGGACCAATTGCAATGTTTACACGCAACACTAATTGACATGGATTATATAAAAACCACATGGAAATTAAATGAAATTCTTAATACAAAATGTGTTCACTGATTAGCACTGTAATGAAATAAGTAAAACATTCGAACTATTAAATATATGATAATGAATATAAACACAGATGTAAATATGCAATACCTATTGATAGTTAATCATAGGAAGGTGATTTTATTATTTTGTTTGCTGGACGTTGGCAAATGCCTTTGTTTGTTTTCACTGTTGCAACTCTTATTACATTATCCTTTCCTGCATGAACCTCAATTATTTTTGCCAAATTCCAATTAAGTGTTTTAGAATTTTCCTCCTTTTTAACGAAAACACTTTCATTTTCTTTAAATATTTTCTCACCCTTATTCCATCTAACACGTGATTGTTTTGATAACATTTTTCCAAAATATTTTTAAAAGCCGATGTACCAATTTCTATTTAACCTATTCATTGTTCTTCTGTTAAATCGGAATATGGTAAAACTGTTAAAGGTGATCCAACTAAAAATGTGCTGGGGAAAGAACGAAATCATCATTAGGATCAGTAGAAATATATTAAGATGTCTAGAATTTAATACTACTTCCACTTGTGTAACAAGTCTACTCAATTCTTCATAAGTAAGTACAGTATTTCCTACAACTCTATTTAGGCGAGAGTTTGGTGATTTAACGCCTCCTTCCATAAAGCTCCGAAATGAAGTGTGGCATGTCGATTAAAATGCCAAACGATACCTTCTGAAGCAATGAAATCTTCAATTTTTTCTGTACTTCCTTTATATTGAATAGATCCTTTAATGTTTCTCTTAACTCATTATTAGCTCCTACAAAAATTGTGCCATTATCACTATAAATATCACTAGGTTTTCCTCTACTTACAATAAATCATTTTAAGGTTATCAAATAGTAAAGTTTAATAATGTTTTAAGAAAAGGCATCTGCACTACAACTATTTACAATTTCTAGGTGAACTGCCTTTACAACAAAACAAACGAATATGCATATACTGTGATCTCTCACTTATACGCAGGCGCAGAGGACAGCGGAAAAAAACGCGCAGAAGTGAACAACCACAAAGGTGAGCTTAAAAGTGAAACATCAATACAGTGTACATATATTGTTAATTAATACTATGTATATACTATTGAAAATGCAAATAAAATTAATTTCAAAACGCAAATACGTGTATAACTTCCGTTAATTATTTTTTAAGAACACGGAACAAAATGGAAATGCATTTACATACCCAAATTTCGTTTTGCTCCTATTACTCTCTCACAAAATAATTTATAATCGAATATTTTTTTTGTTTCCTTGAATTTTAAAAAGAGTCTTTTAAAGTTCATCAAGACGTGAAAAAGTTCCTTTACTTCCGAAATTGAACTTAAAATAGTCGCGCAGAGTTTCTAATGCTTCTAACGCTACTGTGCGAGTTGGGGGAACTTTTGTCGCATCTTTTTCATCATCGTTGCCCTCCACTTCACCTTCTTCACCACCATTTATTTCAACTGCGATGTCTCGAATTTCTCCCAACTGAGCTGTGATCAAATTTTCATCTGCATCAACGAATTCGTTGAAAGCACACGTAGCGAGTCCGCCAGATACAGTATGCCAATCTCGTTCTTCGTTTTTGTCATTTTAACAATTTTCACTTTCATTTTCTGGCTCGTCACATTCATATTTTACTTGAAGCGAAAATCCTTCTTTCTTAAAGCAGCTTCTAATACACTTCTAAGCGATGTTTCTCTATGATGAGCACAACGTATGAATTTCATCAAGTATTTTAACTTGCTGCAATTGGTCTTTCGTTAGACATTTTGTTATTGACGCAGCCATAAGTCGACGGATTAAAGTTTTTCTGTGGTGCACTTTCATACAACGAATGACACTCAGATACAAAGATTGAATACTGCTCGTGCAATTCGTAGAAAAAAAACACAACTTTCGTGTTGTTGAAAGTTGGAAGATATTGTGGGTGAGCAGGACAATGTTGAATGAATAAGATAAATTTCCGTTTATCTTTTTACATTTTCCTGTCGAATTTATGAAGGAAATCCAAGGAAATATGCGATCCACGCAATTTTGTTGCTAGTGTTGTCACAAGGTAGCTTCTTCACGTTCTTAAAGCAGCGAGGTTTTTTTGATCGGCCAATGAACAATGGTGGACATTTTTCCAAACAATTGGAGCTCCAACACAGCAAGACAGTTAGTCTTTCTTTACTTTTTTCAGAAAATGGCATGGTTCTCCCTTGAATGTTAAGATTCTGTCGGGCATCAGTTCATTAGAGAGTCCAGTTTCGTGACAATTGTAGATGTTTTTCAGTCCGTATCCGTTTACTAAAGTAGCCAAGTCTTCTTTCCATTGTTCTACAGTTCCTTCATTGACACTCGCACTTTTTCCACATGGCTATTTTTAAAATTTTTCAACCCATCCATGTGATGCATAAAAGTTTTCCACTTAAAAACTCTTTGACAGCTGTATGGTCTTCTCCCTTAGAAGCTCAACGCTAAGAGGAATGTTCGAGGCACGAGCTTCTTCAAAGCATAGCAACAAAACTTTCTTAAATTCTTCGAACTTTAATCCTTGATTTCTGCTTCTTTTCTTCGACGGAATTCCACATTCTCGATGAGCTACAATTATCGCCTCTCGATTTTTTAAAATCCCTCTCAATGTCGATTTTGGGACATTTAAATGCTCAGCTAAAGCTTTTTTCGAGGTGTATTATTTGCTTCGAATTTTTTAATGACATCCATTTTAAACTAAAGCGACAATTTCGTTCTTTCGCCATTTTGAAACGTAACCATCTTACCAAAACTCCAAAGGTGGTTCTTACGTTAGCGATCAATGCTACGTGGTACGTACCGCACTAACTTCTCTAATTGGCTGCTGTAAAAATGCAACTTTTACTGACGTCAATCACAAGAACCCCACGTGTACCCCTCTGTATAAGGTGTGTGGAAGGAATGTGTTCCTGGAATCTGAGCAATAGGGGAAGGGTGAGGGAATGCATTCCTAGAAGCAGAACAAAAAAGGCTTTTGTTCTACTGAAAAAAAGGCGTTTTCAATAACGAAATTTTTGGGACGCGCATAAAAGAGAGGGGCGTTTTCAGTGCAGCGCATAAATAAATAAGAGTTATCATTGTTTCCCTAATATCCCTGGCCGAGACTTGGAAAAAAAGCGCATAAAACGTATAAGTGAGAGGTCACTATACTTAATGAAGTTCTGAATGAGTTTTTGGTTGATTTGCTAATGAAAGATTTTGCTGTGGCTCACTTTATGAAAAAGAAACAAAAGGAGACAAGAAATGGAAAGAATTTTTTCTCGAGTAGCTGAAGAGTTTTTGAAAAGATAAGATAGAAAAT
>BGPR01009647.1:0-56466 GCA_013235015.1 Araneus ventricosus
CGTTGTAGGGAGACTTCGTTGTAGGGAGACTTCGTTGTAGGGAGACTCTACTGTATGTTGCAAAATAAAACTTGGCAGGATCCCTCAACATCTACAACATTTTATTTCGCCCAGTTGCAATCTTAGCTACAGGCTATTAATATTACGGTTGAACAGATGGTCGCCGAAGGCGGATAGTTTACTTTTAATGCCGAATAGTTTTATAGCAAAGTCTAAGAAAGTTGTTTATGCTTGTGGCGAGAAACGTAAACTTTGTCGCTGCAAGAGCCAGTGTTTTCGTGTTCCAACTGACTGACCTCCTCTCTCGTATTCTTTCGAGCGAATGTAGTCGTTTCCGATAAAGAAAAATGACGCTTATAACAATGCACACTGCATGTTATTCTTCATTAGGAGCTTGACAGTAAGGAGTTGTTTTTGTTCCCGTCGTTAGTGCGATGTCGTAAGCTTTGTTTTTCAACTTTCGTTAGTTATTTGCCGGGAGGACTTCATTTTGGTATTTGTTTTATACTTTCTCGTGTACGAAGTATGCGAAGAGAAAGTATTGTAATCGTCAAACAATTCGAACTCGAGATTTTGACGAATCTCCACGTTTTAGACCTCCCTGAGTCCAAAAAACACAATTTTGGAATTATGTCTGTCTGTGAACGCGATAACTCGAAAACTATTTGATCGACGGGGATGAAATTTGGTATGTGAACTTGACACATAATTTGTAGGTTTCTATCAAATTTTGGACAAAATCCGTCAACTTGAAGTCTGTCTATCTGTCCGCGGTCATGCGAACGCTCTAACTCAAAAACTCGAATAGCTAGATGTATAAAATTTTGTACACAGTTTTATCATCATAAATGTAGGTCCGTATGAAATTTTGGGCCAAATCCGTCGAAGGGTTGACTGTCTGTCGGTCTGTACTTTATAATTAACGGATTCTCTTCAAATCTCCACTCGCATGCGTACTGGAAGAAATCTTCTGTGCTCGCGAAAGGAACGGAATTTCATTACGGAGTAGCGAATTACGTCCGTTTGTCTTTGAACCTGTAAAAGCGTAAAATCGTTACGCATCTCTTTGAATTTGATTCTTTACCTAGATATTTTTCAATCACTCTATTGAAAAACCTTCTGATAGTCATTGGATTCTGGGTAACAATAGGTTCGAATTTTTTAGCCACGCGGGGGAAGGGGAAACGGCACCTTTCTGGGGAAGTATACGAGAAAGTTTAGTTGCTATTTTTTAAAAAAAATTAAATGTCTTTTGAATTGATGTTCTAGCTTGAGGTTGGCAGCATAAATTGGGTATAATTTACCTGTTTCTTTTTATGAATAGCAAGTGACAGTTTGAGTAGAAAATGAAGAGAATGATTGATTTACTTTTCTACGGTTGTATGCGTTGAAACCTAGTATTAAATTGCTATTTCGTATTCAAGAGATTTTGGTTCTGTCTAGTTCAAAGGCATTGATGATTTTTTGGAGCATAAATTCATAGAGTGCGAAGTTCGGAATTAAAAAAAGAATTTAGCGTATTCTTTGAAATATGTAGATTTCCAATGTAGGTTAGTATAAGAATGCTCTATGAATCAAAAATCTGGGTCAGAACATAGTGAAAGGATTTCTCCCCAGAAAACCTTGGAGAATAGTTGAATTTTCTTTTTAAAATTTAGTGATTCGTGTGTTCAAAAGGAGTATTCAGAAACTCGCTGCTTCTGTCCAGTCTTGAATTTTTAACTTCACATTGTCGACACTCTAGTTTTAAGTAATGGAAATCAACCTAAGTCAAAGAATACAATTACTGGCTAGATTATTAGACGCGCTACTCATTTTAAATGTACTTATTAAATGAAACGTCTTTTTTAAATTATATTTGTTTCTGAAATGGTACCTTTGCAGGTTACTACATGCTATAATTAATAAAAAGTTTTAATGTTAAAGCACTATTCATTTTTATAAAAAAATACGAATAAAGTAATAAATTTTGCTTCTTTTTTCATGAGGTAGGTGATCCAAATATCGCCCACTTTAGCCATTATTTTAATAACAGGACTAATTCACGTGCAATTTGTCCAAAAATTGTCCCTATCTATTATCTGGATTGATATCCAAAAACATACCGAATTACAACTCTAACACATAAGTTTAACACACACACCAAATTTATTTTTGTGATCGCAGAATTTTTCCTGCTAAAACCAGTAGGAGTGGCCTCCCCTAAACTTTCTCGTATACTTCTTAAAAATTTGTCATTTCCCCTCCCCCTGCGTGGATAAAAAATTCGAACCTAGTGTAACCTAGAATGCAATGACTATCAGAACGTTTTTCATTGTAGATTATAGCGATTGTAAAATATTTAGGTGAAGAATCAAATTCAGAGAGATGCGTATGTATTGAAACTTCGCAATATTTATTTTCTAGCAAGCTCCGCTAATGCGTGCACAGAGATTAATTACTTCCAGTACGAAAGTGAAAACGAGGTAAAGAATCAATTTCAAAGACATGCTTACCGATTTTCCGCTCTAGGACGACTCAAGGACAAACTGACGTAATTCGCTCCATAGCTTTCGCATGCACAGAAGATTGCTTCCAGTATGCATGCGCGTGGAGATGCGGATTCTTTTCAAAAGTAAATTATACAGACCGACAGACAGTCAACCCTTTGACGGATTTGGCCCGAAATTTTATACGAACCTACATTCATGACGATAAAACTGTGTGTAAAATTTTATCCATCTAGCTATTCAAGTTTTTGAGTTATAGTGTTCGCATGACTTCGGACATAAAGACAGACAGACTTCCCGTTGACGGATTTTGTCCAGAATTTGATAGAAACCTACACATTATGTGTAAAGACCACGTACCAAATTTCATTCCCGTAGCTCTAATAGTTTTCGAGTTATCGTGTTCACAGACGGACATAATTCCCAAATTGTGTTTTTCGGACTCGGGGAGGTCTAAAACGCGGAGAATCGTCAACATCTCGAGTTCGAATTGTTTGACGATTACAATGCTTTCTCTTTGTATACTTCGTATACGAGAAAGTATAAAAGTGCGAACGATTCCACGCGTTTCCTCCACCTGTTGTAGGAAATCCTCTGTTACTTCCGCTCTGTGTATTTTTCCACCACCCGCATTAGGGTGGATACGAGAAAGTTTAGAGATCACTCCCGCTGGTTTTAATGGTGAATGTGATGGGGGGGGGGGGAATATATATTATTCCCTGTATCTGCATGTGCGAGCAACATTTCCAAAGACCTCCGGATATGGATCGACGCGACTTATTTGGCGCTGCGTGCCTTCAGTCACTCAACCGTTCTGAATAATGAATTTTGGAACATTCCGCAGGAGGCAGCAAGAGTGTTTGCATTCGCGCGTCTCCTGGAAGCCGGAGAGTCGACAGGTGGCTTAGCCCCCGAGTGCGCTTCTGCAGCTCATCGTGCGCTGAATAATGGAGGAGGGGGGCAATGTTGTCTGACGGATAACAATGCGTTTTATTCGCTAATGGCCGGAGCAGCCGACCTTGCAGGCATGCGATCTCCCCCATTGATAGTCCCGCAGACGCGTGACCGCAAATGCCGAGGAGCAATTACAGGTGCGCGTAGAACTTCCGCGTGTCTGCATGTGTGCGGTTTAATATCGAGCGATAAATAAACGGAACGGGAAAAATGTGTTTTTTTTTTTTACCCTATAAAAGGGTTGCATTCGTTTTTTTATGTCTTCCAAGTTTTACGGCTGCTATTAAAGTTGCTTTTTTGATACTCGAAATGAATGCTTCGCCGATTCATTGTTTTCGAATCATTGCATGCAAATTCGGCCACCTGCTGATTTTATGTTACACCCGCAAAGAACTGATTTAATGTTACTAACCTCGTTTCGGTAGTCACCAGGTCATTTAGAGTTTTGCTGCCCTCCCAGTGGCGTTACGGTCATTGTTTTAACCCTTTCAGGTGCACAACGTTAATTGAAATACAGTAGTCTCCCTACAACGAAGTCTCTCTACAGCGAATTTCTCCCTCTAACGAAATTTTTAATCGGAATGTTAAATAACATTCAAAATATTCTCCATATAACGAAGTGGTTGTCTCCCTATAACGAATTTTTTCAGACCTTTATCTTTTCGATTTTTGTCATTTTTGTAGAAAGTTGCTAATTTCTGTGCAAACAAATCGCTCACAAGTGCCTGTTTCTGGAACCACTCGCTCTTATAATGTGAAAATTTTTCTAAAAATTTTACATCACGAAATGCAAAGCAATGTAAAATAATGGAATTTTTCAAGTAAAATAAACGCAAGTACATACTAGTACAAGCTATTCTCTAAATTGGTGAATTGTCTTAACTTTTCAGCATTTTATTTATACAATAAAAATTAGTATAATTTTAACAAATTTGTAATATATATTACTTCATTTTTAATTTAAAGTCATAATTAAATACATTTGAACTTATCGCACCTATTGAAAAGTTTGGAACATTTACTTAAATAACTGCAAAAATCTTTAATCTCCGTATAACGAATTTTTCTGTAGAGCGAATTTTTCAACTGGAACCAAACGATTTCGTTATAGAGAGACTCCACTGTATAATGAAAAAACATAATGAATGGTTTTAGTTTATTATCTAGACATAGAATTTACAAAAGAAAAAAAAAATGCCTCCTTCCGTGGGGTGGGGGATGTCACCCTCTGGGGTCAACCCCCCATATGAAGACCCCTTCGGGGACAGCCATCTTGATACATCCAAAAAATAAAGTTGAATCTTGTACAAAATCATAAATTAATAAATGGTGGGAAATTTTCAAGTGAATTTTCTAAAATTGGAATCTTGAAGAACTCAAAAAAATTTCCCACGTTTGAGTCAAGAAATTGGGACATTTTAAATGTAAAATTACCCCTAGTGAAAGCATATTTCATAGGGCTGCCATCTATATTCTCAAAAGTGAACGATTAGCTGCCTTTGGCATCAATTTTTCCGGTTTCAAAGTGGAAAGTTTTTTTAGAAAATTTTAAATTTGGTGTCCTCATTTGCGACCACCGCCCCAGAAAGGGTTAGGACGGAGTGCGTGAAGACCCCAACAAGACCCCAAGAACGAGCGCGAATGGCACCTGGTTTTACAACTTTAGAACGGGAATTTTCCGGCTGGATCAATAAGCAGTGGCGTAGCGAGAATAACTGGCGCCCAGGATACAATATGATTTTTTCGCCCCCAGTTTTCATCATTGGTTTAGCACGGATTAATAGCTCCGGGCAGGGTGTAATTTTCACGACCCTTCATGAAATTTTACTTTAAAAAGTGATATAAACCCACTATTTATCTCCATGGCGTCAGAGGCGTCTAAACCCCCTTGCCCACCCGGTTGCCACGCCACTGTATTTAATGGTTCTCGAAGTTAGCCGACCAAGCGATTGAATTAAGACTGTGAAAGGAAAATTGGAGTGAGTTTATTTTAACATTGCCGGCGGGATTGCTTCCGTCTTAAAACTCTTATTAGAATTGCTTCATGGCGTTTCACCTCGGAAAAAAAAATGCTTTTTATGTCGAACTAGCATTCGAAGCAGAGCTCGATAATCCCCATCCCCCAATACCGTGCATATGAGAAATAATTTATTAATCTTTTATTTGTTTTTTTACAAATTTGTATGAGTATGCACATTTTTCTGTTTCATCGCCGTTTTTACTTCCTCGTATACGAAGTATACAAAGAGAAAGTATTGTAATCGACAAAAAATTCGAACTCGAGATTTTGACGAATCTCCACGTTTTAGACCTCCCCGAGTCCGAAAAACACAATTTTGGACTTATGTCTGTGTGTCTGTGAACTCGATAACTCGAAAACTATGAGAGCTACGGAGATGAAATTAGGTATGTGGTCTTTAAACATAATTTGTAGGTTTCTATCAAATTTTGGACAAAATCCGTCACCGGGAAGTCTGTCTGTATGTCCGAAGTCATGTGAACACTATAACTCAAAAACTTGAATAGCTAGATGGATAAAATTTGGTGCACAGTTTTATCGTCATGAATGTAGGTCCGTATAAAATTTTGGGCCAAATTCGTCAAAGGGTTGACTGTCTGTCGGCCTGTATAATTTACCATTGAAACATCTCCACGCGCATGCGTACGGAAGCAATCGTCTATGCTCCCGAAAGGAGCGAATTACGTCAGTTTGTCCTTGAGACGGCAAGAGTGAAACCTTGCAGTGTACGATAGATGCGATTTAATTGGTACGCATCTCTTTGAATTCTTTACCCAGATATTTTTCAAGCACTATAATGAAAAACCTTCCGATAGTCATTGGATTCTGGATAACAGTAGGTTCGAATTTTTTTAGCCACGCGGGGGAAGGAGAAACGGCACTTTTTGGGGGAAGTATACGAGAAAGTTGAGAGAACACTCCCGCTGGTTCTTTATTTAAATATTTGTTATCTGATTTTGAAACGTATGTTTCGTCGTAACGATGAAATCAATTTCGATGGGACTTGAAAGTTTCTTGGTTTATTGCGCTTTGAAACATTACGAGTGTTTTGAATTCATTTCCCAAGAAGAGAGTACGAATTCGGTTCTTGTTTATATTTCAATAGCTTCGACTATTCCCAAATTCTGTTGGTTTCTTATTTTTGTTCCGTTGAAATGAATCGACAAGTGATTTGAAACTTCAAAACGGCAGATGATAATTAAACTACCTTCTGAGGAATCGGAGCTTGCTTTGTTGTTCTTGGCTAGAAGGGGGATGTAATTGCGACTCTAATTACTTATAGTTGTACGAGGTCAAGGCAGTGTGTGTGAAGGTTTGTTCTGACCGAGGAACCAAGTGGCGAGAAGTGAATGGAGGGCTGTTGCCAACACAAAGAAGCTTCTTTTCTCCCCTCCCCCTTCGACCAGTAATGAACGTCAGCTTTATTTCCCGTCGTTGGCATCTTCACTTTGAATCAGTCAGATTATTAAATTGTTCTCCCCTGCAATCGACTCTCCGATTATTTTTAGAAGCGCTCATTCCTGAAGGGTAGTGGTGTAGTCGCAGAATAATCAGTGCCGGAACGCTCTAAAAGCAGTGCCGGAATGCTCTAACCTGGGTGACAAAAATCGCGCTGTTGTAAGCAGTGCTGTACTTTTCAGTGCTGCAGGCACTATTATTGTTTGTATAAATAAAGTTAAAGAAACATTTCATTATAATTAGTATCCATTCCAATTTTTATTCAGTTCGTTTTAATATATTTCGAGTATAATGACGCCATAAAAATATAGACCACTTTAAGAAGAAATTAATAAGACCTAAAGAGTTGTTTGGCATGTGCATATACGAACCAGCAAAAGTGGTCTCCCCTAAACTTCCTCGTGTACTCCCCAACACACGTAGAGAAAAAAATAAGTTAAAAGACAGTAAAACGCATGAAGCGTTTCTCTGTTTCTCTGAAACTCTAACGCAGGCGGAGAAGAAAAAAAAAGCGATCGGTATACCGCGAGTTTCACGCAGCAAGGCTGAAGTAAAATCAAGAAGCCGGCGGTATTACGCAATAGGGCTGCGTAAGATAAAGAAAACCGAATTTGCAATTTGAACGTCTTTTTTTTAACCGATTGAAACCAAAATTGGACACAAATCTACAACTAAGTTTAGAAGGCCACATACAAAATGTCATTTTATTTAAGTCATTGTATTGAGAAGTTATGGCGTTCAAAAGTATGCGATTATACAGACCGACAGGCAGTCAACCCTTTGACGGATTTTCCCCAAATTTGATGCGGACCTACGTTCCTGATGATAAAACTATGTACCAAATTTTATCTATTTAGCCGTTTAAGTTTTTGAGTTATCGTGTTCACATGAACGCAGACAGACTTCCCACGGACGGATTTTGTCCAAAATTTGATTGCACATAATTTGTAGGTTTCTAAGATCACATACTAAATTTCATCCTTGCAGCTATAACCCTTTTTGAGTTGTGCTCACAGACACACGGATGCACACACAGACACAATTCCAAAAATTGTGTGTTTCGGGCACAGAGAGGTCTAAAACGTGGAGATTCGTCAAAATCTCGAGTTAGGATTTTTTGGCGATTACAATACTTTCTCTTTGTATACTTCGTATACGAGAAAGTAAAAAGTAGACTATGATTATAATTCCAATGCCACAGTTGCCTTCTTTGTGAACGTTGCCTGTCAGCGGAATTGGGGGAAAAAGTTTTTGGAATTCGATGTTGTTACTGTCCATTTTCAGACACGGAAACACTCCGCGCACTTGCGCATGCGCGCTTTGATTTCACCAAAAGACGGGGAAGATGGAGAAGGAAATGTTTATTTTTTAAACCAAATATTCGATTAAAATTTTAATCAAATATTCGATTTTGTATTAATACCAAAAAAGAATAACTAAAAGAAAAACGTGCTTAAAAATCTTATTAGGTATTAATATACCTAATAAGACATATCCTAAGGTGTAGATAAGGCAAGCATTTAAACTTTTTTATTTTTCAACAGTTGAATAACTGGTCGTCAAATATCGGAAAACAAGGCTAGAATTGTACAGGTATCAATACACAGAGAGCAGCAGACACAAAAACTGCTTTTGAGATAATTTTCTTTATTTTCCTTTGGAGAATAATTTGCATTGGTATTTTTTTGTTGATATCAATGTACTGAAATTTGACAGCCACGTCGAGTTATGTTGACGTGTTTTTCACATAGTTTGTGTCCAGTTTTGAAAAAGATTACAATCTTTCCGAAGAATAAAAAAATCTTTTTATTGCAGTCTTAAAATATTCCTTAAAATCAACGAAGAGGCTAAATGAGTGGATTAATTCTTTTAGAAGATATTTTAGATGGCGTCATTCTGTCCATTCTGTGACCATTTTGGAAATATTGCTCGCAAAGGTCGGATCGCCGGTAAATGGCAAATCACAGAAAGATCACGCTAGAATAAGCGGTTAGACTTTTATAACTTCGAAAGGAGGAATGCACGAAATGAAGAATTCGATTTATATTAGAATTATCCTCAAATTTCGGTAACGTGCAAAAAGATTCGACGGTCTATCTACAAATTAGCATACCCAACACACGGGATACTGTTTTGATTCTGTGAGGATTTAATATCAAATAGGAGTTATGATGGGTGTTTTTTCAGCTAGGTTTAACAGTTTCTTTAATTTTTTTTTTATTTTATGTTGATTCATGGGGTGGAACTCCGTTAATAGAAGTTATAGTAGAATTAATTTATTTTTCCACTTCTCGGAGATCTTTACTTTCGTTTTCGTTAAAAAGATTCTTTCTTTTTCGTACTTAATTTTGGAATACTTATATATTTTGTAAAACGGAAGACTCTCCCTATATATATTTATATATCTTGTTCAAATTTTGCAATCGATTTTAAACTAACTTCCCGGTGAGCTGGAGACTCGAAACTTTGAACATAGCTCACAACTAGATGACAATGCAATATTAATTCGCTTTCTTGTCTGTCTGTCATTTCATATTTTGCATGACGCATGCGCAGTACGTTTTTTTATTATATCTCGAAAACTAATAAACTATTAATTATTAAAGTAGGAATTGACTTAATTTTTTTTATATTACTTGTTTTATTTCTTAAGCACTCTGCCAATGTGCTTGAGATTTTGTATTTCATCTTTTATTGTGTTTCATCTGTTAAAATCAGTTCTGAGATATGGTTTGTAGGCTAAAAGCCCGTCTTTGACGGGTACAAATCTTCTAGTCTATAATAGAATTGTCCAGAGATGTCCGTAACGCTGGTCACAAGTCTTCTAGTATGTATGCAATTTTTGTGTTACAGGTATCATCGGCGGCGAAACCCTCGGAGTCCGCCCACTCCTGAAACCCAAAGAGCTGTCCGACCCGGAGGTGGAGCACTTGGGCGTCATGGCGTACATCGCACGCTTTCAATGGGTCAAGCCTATCAAAAGACCGCAGGACAAAATCAGCATTGCCGGAGTAAATTTAAACAATGTGCACATCAACAAACCGGTATGTATTGGCTTATGTGCTATTTATTTTAAAAGTTTCTCTTTCATTTATTTTCAATTTTGTTTTGTTTTCATCCAGTGGCGAATCCGGGGGGGGGGGGCTATTGGGCTACAGCCCCCCCAGAGCCAAGTCAGAATTCTTGATTTTATTTAAAATTACTATAACTGTTCGTTCTTAATTTCTCTTTTTAAAAACGTGGCAATATTGCTTTCTGGCGTGACAAGTTCGAAAATTTTCCTACTTTTCTAGTCATTCCACTAGTACTTGTAGTGTTGCCGCTGTCGAAGACATTTTTTGGATAGTTATTTCATTGCATTTTTTATTAAATTATCGCAAGTATTGTATTGTTTTTCATGATTCTTATTGTCATGTGAGTGAAGACTAAAGTTAAAGTTTTTTGGTTTACATAAACCATGAGGTTTGACATTCGGAACGGCGATATAAGATTTTTATGCCCTCAGCGGGGGGGCCGAGGCGCAAATCCTGGATTCGCCACTGTTTTCATCCCAATCTATGATGGCTCACTCGAAATTAATCGGAAACGGCCCAGTTAATTTCTTTATAATTAATTTTCCGATTATTTTTCATTCATCTCTTCCAAGCAGGCCACCCGAACATTTTTTGAGCAATCGCCAACCCCTCAGTCTGTATAAAAAGTCACCGATTACAGCCCCGATAGCGTAGTCGGTTAGTTATGCCTCTTCGAACGTCGCTTCCTTTTTCGCTTCGCCAGAATCATCGCCCTGAAAAATTGATTCTCTCTTAAAAGTGTCGCAAGAAATACTTAAGCCTAAAATCTTTCCTTATTTTTTAGATCTTCTTTAATCATGTTTGAAATCTTTTCTATTTAATTCACTTTTTATTTTCTAAAAGCTTTAACTCCATATTTTAAATGATTCCAATATTAAAATTTTGAATTAACTTTGCACAGTTCTTGGGTATTCATAGTTCTACTACAAGCCTAATCTCTACGGAAAAAAGTGCATGTGATGCAGCCAATGGACTGCAGTAAAACAATCAAATCGCCGTTTATGTGTTTACATTTATGATTTTGATTCCGTGTTCCATTCGTTACTTTTAACCATTTCTTTTTTTCCAGGCTCGATTCAGGATTAATTTCCTGGACAGCAACATCGAGGAGAAGAAAATAAGAGTGGAGGCTCGTCACGAGAATAAAAAGTCCGACTGCCAACTGTCTTTCACTAAAAGTGGGGGTACGGGATCGTTTGTTCCTGCAAATGTTGGGTTGCACGAGGTAAAATTCATTCTCATACATTTTTTTTTTATCTAATTTGACTTGTTTTATATTGAGATGAAATTATTTTCGATTTTCACTCACTTACTGAGGTCCTAGAGTTTTGAAATTTTGTGCACTTGTGTGTTTTCGATGACTGTATACTATTTTAATATTTTTCAGATCTTAATTATCAGTTAATCGATTAATTTCTTTAAATCTGTTAATCGATTAACTGATAAAATCGATTAATCCATCTGCTATTGAATTTGAAAATTTTTTTTTTTTTCCGGATTCCATACTATTGTAAATTATGAAATAATGATTTGTAAATTAAAGCCTAGAAAATAGTTAAAATATAAAAATTTTGGTAGTACAGTAATAAACGCGTGATTAAAAACTCAATTTTTTAAAAAAATTTGCTAGATCAACTTTGTATGCAAGTGGTTCAAAATAACAATTTGCTAGCCTTTATACTTTTCTTCAATTAAAAAAAAAGTAAATTTTCTGAATGTACTAAAATTTCAGATGTTTTAAGTTTGTTTGAACTTTAAAAATATATGATGACATTTTTAGAATAAAAAGTAAGATTATGCATTGAAATGAAGAATTTGTTTACTTTGATTGTAGCTTTAGATTGACTGATAAAGTTATATTTATAAGATAAAATTTTTCCATCATAGTTTCAGAAAATTTCTTTGGTTTTAAATTTCAAATGCAATTGTTAGCATAAACGTATTATTAAAATTAATTTTGAAACAATGGATCTTTTATAAACATATTGAAAAAATGATCTTATAGCAAAGCACTTATTCCTTTGTAACAGGGTTCGTACGCTCCTTGAAATACTATTTAATATTTTCAATTTTTAACATTTCTTTTATTAAATGTGTACTAAGTTTCACTGATAGAAAAGATTCTAAATCACTGCCGTATCAATTACCCAGTATTTTGCATTGATCTTTCTACAATTTGATGTTCATCTCCTATCCAAAATTTAATAATTAAGTTTTAAGTTCCAATCAGTAATAACCAAAACAATAGAATGGTGCAAATTAAGAATGTTATTTCTCTTGGATCATTTTGAAAAATTAACTGTATTTCTTTAAATTGTAATATATGGTTTGTTGTAAAGGACATATATTGTGACGGTGGAGTTGAAGGAAAATAGATACTATTAATCAATTTTAGCTAAATTAGATTTAATAATCAAGAATTTTTATTAATTTTGTTTTCTTCATATACTATTTTATAAGCAATGCAAATGCCAACAAAACAGTTTCTAATATTTAAATCCATGTCTCTCTTTGCACCTCTATATTTTAAGTACTGGATCACTGTGCACTACATGAGGTGCACAGTGAGGCATGGAAATTATTTAAGAATTAAAATTCTAAAAAAAATTAATGGAAATAGTTTTTTATTTGAAAAAATGGTAAATCATGGTATGTAATGAACTATTTGAACTGTTGGGGTAGTTGTATAATTTAAAAAAAAGTTGTGTATCTAAGCGGCACCACTCTACTTTCATATAAATGGATTTAACATGGCATTCTTGGATAAATCAGCTTAGTAAAAACTTATAAAAGAAATAAATATAACCACATTTATTTGGGTTATTAGCAATGTTTCAAATACTCTTAATATAATTTTTGTGTACTTTAAAAAGGGAACCCTTTTTCATGCGTAAATATTGACTCCTTGAAAATTTTGAAAATACTCCTTGAAAACTCCTTGATTTTTAATTTAAAAAATTGGTAAGAAACCTGTGTAAAAATAATGAACATGCTATTTTGAGTATTCTACTTTTAGACTGTCTGTTTTTCTTACTTGGTTTTACTCATTTTCAGCTAATAGCCTTTTATGAAGACCAAGTGATCACTGGCTGCCCCATTCACATTAAAGTTCATCCGGACATATCCAAAATTCTGTATTCTGGAATCGATCCTTGTGCGTTGGGCTCGGTTGTTGAAGTTCTGGTAAGAATGATCGTGGATATAATGGAATTTTTTTTGTGGCATATGTTACATTGTCTACATTTTTAATCTGCATTTATGTTTTTAAAGATTTTTTAAAATTGTATATAAATTATAGTTTGAATGTTACTTTGGCGTATAATACTTATTATAGTTATTTCTTTACCTTTTTCATCATAATTGTGCCGATTTAACAATGAACATTTGAGTGTATGGGATTTAAAAGACATTCAATGCATCAGATATGTTACACTCTTTTGAAATACATCTTTAAAATTTAAATTTCATATTGTTCCTCTGATTACTTTAAAAAAATCTGCACTTCAAATTATATACTAATTTATTTATACTTTAAAACATTGATTATAACTAAAGAATATTATTAAAAAATTAAAATTTAAAATGTCACTTAAAATTAAAATTAAATTAAATTATTAATTAATAAATTAAATTAAAATTAATTAAATTAAATTAAAATTAATTAAATTAAATTATTAATTTATTAAATTAATTTATTAATTAAATTAAATTGATTTTAGCTAAAGAATATTTTAAATTTAAAATGTCAGCTGAAATTGACAGTAAGTGGAAACAGGAATGGCGCTAGAGTTTGCCCACCGGGGTGTGTGCGTGTTCGATTTTCCCAACAGAGGGGCACAATCTCCCCGACAAGGGAGTAGGACCTGCTGTAGGGGGGGCGGGGGTGAGTGTAATGAAGTTGGTCCCAAATTTCCGCTAAATTATTATTTGTCAACTACAGTTGAATACCTCGTACAAAAATTTCCCCAATGTGATACAAAATTTTTCCACGATGGGGGGAGTGGAAAGCTGTGAGCTGCTGCATTTCTGATTTAAGATATTTCTCTGCATCTGAGATCATTGGAAAAGTTCCATAAAATTAAACATCTATCCTTTCAGTTATGAAATTTTAATACACAGAAGGAATTATTGGCATTGAGAACTGCATTCTATTCAAATATTTCAGTTACTTTGATATATATTAGAATACTATTCAGAACTATTTTATAGGATGTAATGATACATCGTGCCCTTGACTTGTCACTTACTATAAAGAATTATTAAATGTGCAAAGTTGTGTGCGTTGCACACATGTATATCAGAATTATGTTGCACAAATTCTTTGTTTCTTTTATTTGATAAGGTAACATCCACTCAGATGGTTCACACTTTATATGTGATGTAATTTAAAACCTCGATTCATTTCAGATCAATTCCAACGGTGTCGAGGGCGGGAACGTCTTTGTCGAAGCCCAGTCTCCTTCAGGAAAACTGAGGAAGTGCGTTGTGGCCGAGAATGAAGGCGTCTACACTGCAACATTCACTCCCGATGAAATAGGTACAAGTGTTTTTCTTCAGAGAAAATTTTGATATTTTGAAATTCTTATCTGTTCGGATTTAATTAATCATTTGAGTCAACTTGTACAGTAAAACTTCTCTAAGAGGTTACCATTCTTATCTGTTCAGATTTAATTAATTAATTGAGTTAACTTGTACAGTAAAACTTCTCTAAGTGGCCACCCTTATTTAGTGGTCATCCCTCTTCACCACTTTTGTTTGGCAGGGAATTTCTGCCGTTAGGTGTATTGTTAAAATGACCCCTCAGATAGGCCACTGCAACTCTGAGCGGCTGTGTTGGTTGTCCGTGCAACTTCAATGAAATGCATTCCTTTCCTCTCTCTGTGCTTGAAATTTTTATCGAGAGTTTATCAAGAAAGGAAAGAAAAAATATAAAATCATATTGTAGCAAAAATTGTGCTGTGGTTCTACGTGAATGCAGATTAATAAGCAGGATAATAAAAAGATAAATGTCTTTATCCCATGAAGATTTCAGCAACACACTAACTTAACCCAGGTAACAAAACGGAACAGCACTTGTATAAATTGACCGTAGAGATCACCAATAAATCTTAGTCGCTCAAATGTTTCTCAGTTCACCAACTTCATTGCTTATCAAAGTCCAACCGACTACTCTTGGTTTGAGAGCTTGCTTTTATAACTTTTCAACAGGAAGTGACGTCATTACGTAGGAAGTGACGTAATCTCCAGAAGGTTCATGAAGTTACTGGGTCCCAGTAGAGATAGGACCACAGTTCGGGATGTTTCTAGAAGATTCCTTTTGTCGCCATAATGGTTGCCAAGATTGGCATGTCAGGGAAACAACTTTACAACTTCGTAACAATATACACTCAAAATTCCTTTCCTGACTTGAAGAGAAGTGAACTTCGGCCTCTACTAGGACTGGATGTTCAAGAGCTCATTTGTGCCTTTAAGGTGCCGATTCAAATTCCGACAAAGAAGCTGCTGATTTGGGTTGCGGCCATCAGCAAATGAAACTTTACCTCAACTGATTTTAGGAAAATTACTATGTTGTCTATTTCTGTTCTTCAGTAACTACTGATGAATCAATAAGGGATTTACTTTTCAAAGTAAAAAACAAAATTGAAAAAAAAAATTATCTCTGAAGAAGCTTAAAACCCAAGCAGATCCCTCACTCCCCCTCCAAAAAAAAAAGAAAAAGAAATGTTTAAATAAAGTGCTTTTTTTTATTTTAGTGATTCTTTAATTTAACTTTGTCAGAAATGAGGAATTGTTTAGATACCTATTTTGTACTTTAAAATATGAAACTCCTTTTGAGCAGATAGTTTTCTTTGAAACATTACTGCTGTAGAAGGGTTTCACTGTATATATATTACTAATATAATAGCCCAGATCCTCCGGTAACGCTCTGACGCCACCAACAATAAAACTCTCGCCATAGCACTGCGAGACGTTAAACAGCATTATTTCATTGTTCGAGAACCTACATTTCAGTAATTTTAAATTTGAAAGAGTAATTGTTGTTCTGATTCCAAATTTAATAGCTCTAAAATAGTGAAATAAAATTTTCTATCGATTGATATAAAATCTATCTCGCTATGATCAATAGTTCCCGAGAAATTTTAAATTTTATTAATCCTATATTTCAAATTAATTTCAGTTTTTTAATAGAAAGTAGTAAATTACGTCAGTGGTATATCATGCGCGTGATATAGTTTGGACGCCAAATTGTATCTGAATGCAATCGTGGCGATGTTGTTTTCTTGCCAAGAATTAAAGTAGACACCAGTGACGTAAATCTACCATTCGTTCTCAACCCCCATTAATTCCAGCTTACACGATGACTATCAACAAATCGCAGGGGCGAACTTTCGATGATGTTGGAATTTACCTCGATAAGCCTGTCTTTTTACATGGACAGATCTATGTTGCACTTTCAAGGTCTAGGATTCCCAATCACGTTAAAATTTACACAAAGACATCTGAAGTACAAGGAAAATTATTAAACAACAAAAAATACTTCACACGGAATGCTGCTTACCAAGAGGTTTTTTGAATAAAGAAATATTTAAATGATATGTAAATTAAAAAAAAAAATCCTGTCATAAAACATATGTTTATTTTATTTGTTTTCAATCAATGTTAAACATTCCCCTCACATATATATCTATTTAAACACATCAAATTTGAAGGGAAATCTCTGGAATGAAGAGGCAATTTGCACCCGTCAAACCATGACGGGTGATTTTCTAGTTTTTTAATAGCAAGTGTTCCTAAATGAAATGTATTGTGGAAAACTCTTCTTTTAACACTTAATTACTTTCATTGAAATTTGTTTGATTTTTTTTTGTATTGAAAATTTTCTTGTTTTAGGTGAGTGGAAGATCATTGTGACATATGCGGGTGAGCACATTCATGGCAGTCCATTTACATGTTATGTGTACGATCCAGCAAAAGTGAAGGTAATGTTTTTCTTTGATATTTTTTACTTAAAAAAATCTTCTCATTTTTAATTGCATATTTTTATAAAGTTTCAATTAAAGCAATAAAATAATTTGCTGGGTGCCACTGTTCATGCATGAATTATGGTTGAATCAATATTTCTGTTTAGTTTCACTTTTTTAACTGTTTACCGATGGTTTAAGGTTCTATTTGTGTTTTTTAACATCGAGTTTAGAATTTCATAAATATAGCTGGGTCCTTTACGGAGTTATGAATTTTTCCACCATTGGTTCTAATTGCAGCGTTTGTTTTTGAATTCCTGCTTATTCGCAAATCTAGACAAACGTCCGATACCAGCTTTCTTGGTCGCTGAGTAAAAATCACCTTAGTGCCCGAAACTGCACAAAGCGCCATTATGGCGTTAAGAAACCAGCCTGAAGCCATCTCCAACAAATCTTTTTGTCTCGTGTATTTTTCTCGTACTAGCCTGACATGAACTTTGTCAATAAACCTGCCTGTGTTTAATTTTAGTTATATTAACGCTCCGTTTTGAAGCAACACGAGGGCTATTTTGGGATGGACCTCGTCATTTTGAACCATGGTCAGATGACGAGGACGACACCTGAGCTGTCACCCATTCTCCAAACTTCCGCACCATACCATACCAGTGGGAGGACTTTTGACTCCAATGTATGATTTAACCTGCAACAGGCCGAATACATTACGGATCTTCAGTGAAATTGGGTTTCGAACCTGGAACCCTCTGATCCCAAAGTTGAAACCTTGGCACTAGGCCACCGCAGCCTCCTGCCTGTGTTTAAAATGGCATAATCTAGATATATGACCTGTTAAATCCAAGACATGAACCCTTTATAGGATGTCGATTTAGCAGATTAGAACCAGTAATGCGTTGTGTCTAGATTTTTTCACCGGAAACTGTGAATGAGGATCTGTCTTCTTCCACTGTAATCTGTGTTCAGGCAAAATGTGTGTTTTTCTGTCTCGCTCTCAAATTGTTATATTATGGGTGGATCTTGGAAAATAATTTGAATGGATATAGAAGAAGCTTTAAAAATATCTGGTTATGGAGATTGGAAGATGGAATCATTATGATTTACTAGCTGCCTTTGGCAGCCAGCTTGCTCGCCGGGAATATAATTTCAGTTGAATCTCTTGTGTATAGTTTGATATTCATGGTTCCCTTAACAAAGTAATTTTAAATTCCAAATCGTGATAGATATTTAACCCATGTTCTTTCAGTAGCTTTGCACCTGTTTTGTTCATTGTCTGCATGAACGTGCCTAATGGAGTCACGTAATTGTCTGCGTCATGTAGCATACAATTGCCTGTTGTCGGCATCACCGTCACTCTCTTATTCCTCTTGCAAAATATGCATTTGATTTTAACTTTAAAATGGTGTGGCACATTGTACTTCCAACAACATGTTAGCTGGATGAAAATATGACGAATAAAGATATCATTAAACATTAAAATATTACCTTAGCTTTCAACAATGCAAGAGAAACGCAATTAAATATTTGTTTAAACAATGAAAATGGTTTGAATTGTTTTGCAACAATGAAAAGGATTGTTGTAACTTATGCCAAAAAATATTTTTTTGAATCTATTAAAACTAAAGGAAAAAATAGTGCGGCAAGATAATTGATTTAATCGAAAAGGTTATTTTTTACACTTTCAGATGGCGTAAACATGATTTTTATGATGCTATATTTTCTTAAGTTATTGAGGAAAAAGGCCAAAATTTTGCTTAATTTTTGATTAATTCAAAATTTTATGAAAAGGACTACGAGATGCACATTCCCACCCTCCAAAGTATGTTTGTGCCAAATTTCGTAGCTCTGGGTCCAGCCGTCTGCTGTGTAGAGCGCCAACACACACACTCTCCTTTATTATTAGTGGAGATAATATATTTCAACAAATATGCATAGAGAAAACAAAACAAAAAAACGATCGTTTTATTCAATTTAAGAATTCATGAACAAAATGATTTTATTTAAAAATTTCTCATTTTCATTTCGTATATGTTTGCCTTTAATGTTGGACATTCGACACCCTTTTGACGAATATCCCTTCTGTTTCAGGTTCAAGGATTGGGATCCATAGTGAAAGGAAAAGAAAAGTCGTTCGTGATCGACGCCAGTCTGTCCGGATGGGGAGAGATGAAAGCAGAGTTGCTGCACAATTCGACGTCTGTTCCGCTTTCCATTGACGAGCAAGGAAATGGCGTCTACAAAGTGACTTTTCTGCCGACATCTTCTGGGAAATACCATCTCAATGTCACTTTTAATTCCATTAATGTAAAAGGTATGGTCATGTTTGTTCACTAATGGAGTGTGTTTAGTGTAGGATAATGCCTAGTTTCGTTAGAATGATGCCTTGGGCCTGGCTCAATGAATAGGCCATGAGTAATTATTTATTGGATGCAAAATTCTTGCATAACATGGTGGTTAGTACTATCCATTTTTTTAGTATTACCATTAAAGTGAGAGAGAGGATTTATCTAATAAATTATTGAATTGCCACTTAATGAATATATTGTTACAAAGCTATAAAGTCGTTTCCCTAAGATGCTAATCTTGGCGACTTGGCGATAAATTTGGCGGCAAAGTTGGCGACTTTGGCGACAAAGTGAATTTTCTAGAAGGACCTCAAACTTTCCACCTATTTCTACTGGTTTCATGAACTTTCTAGAGATTACGTCACTTCCTACGTAATGAAGTCACTTCCTGTTGAAAGATATAAAGGCAAGCTCTCAAGCCAAGAAGAGTGAGTTGGAATTTGATCAGCAAGGCAGCTAGTGAGCTAGAAAGAAACCTTTGAGCGCTGTGTTGAGATTTATTGGTAGTCCCTGTTGTGAATTTTTACTATTGCTGTGTTAATACTTGTGCTACGTTTCTTTGCTTAGAATACCTATAAAATAAAGAGCTTTATTTTTTAAAATTGTGCTTATTGGCTTATATTCACGTAACCCTCAAGACAATTTCGTTACAATATATATATATAGACTAGCTCAGAACATCTGCACTTGATTATAAGCATACCATAATTTTCTTGATGAATTTTGAGCCAAACTGGCGATTCAGCACTCCCAAGAAAATTCGTCAAGACAAAAAGGAGCCAAGTGGTTTGTGCATGATATAAAAGGAGCCAATGTACAGTGTCCACATAGTAAGTTTTATGATGAATTTGTGAACTGAAGCGATTTTATCTTCACCGATTTTAAACTATTTAGATGTTGACCTGAACATTCTCTGGCTTGCTTGAGCCAATCTGCTTCATTTCTAACTGATCTCTTCTGAATCATTCCATCCAAAGTTTCATTATATTGTAAGAGATATTGTGAACTCTACGTCTTTAACTCATTTTTTTTCCAGAAAAAAAGTTTTTTTACACCAGAACGAATATAGTAACAGGATATGATTATGAAGTTATGCCTAACATGGCGGAGACTACCGGTTTTTGTTTTGTAAACAAACTTAGCGTTGCCATCGGCAAACGAGAAATGAACCTCTTTTCTGTGCCACGTACCTTATTGTTATATATATAACATATTCGTGGTTGTAGTCGTTGAAAATAAACAGGTCGAGCAAAACTACCTCGTATTTTATTATCAATAGGAGAGTGGTGGATATACGTCCATCTCTGTTTAGGTTACAAGCGAAAGTGAGCAGAAAAATCCCTGTATTCTCTCGGATAAGGGAATACCATATTGGCACGTGATTAAAGTGAAGGGAATATTGGTTATTTTTAATAAATTGTGTAAGCGTTTAAGGAAGATGCATGGCGTCAAGGAGTCGCTGATTTCGCGATTTGCGCGCGCGTGGAAATGATTAAAATATTCTTTTAGTAATAAATATGCCAAGACGATAGATTTAATATACCTCCAGTGCAGGAAATAGAACGAAACTGGAGTTTAAGAAAAGTGATTTTGGAATTCATTAAGATTTTAAAATATATAATATTAGAATTTGAAATAGAATTAAGTGAGATTATTGCATATATATATATATATATATATATAGATGCATGAAACAATGTATTATATTTTTGCTCTTTATTCAGAACTTTAATGTTTTGCTTCTCTTTTAGGTTCTCCCTTTAGTTTTAGAGTCGTTGAAACCGATGAGGAATTGAAGGGGAGCACTTTCGAAAGTCGCCTCGAAGAGAACAAGACGAAGAAGGAGAGGGCTCTTCCGCTGAAGGAAGTGCAAAGAAATCACATTTCTTTGGACGGTTCCGTGTCTGCAAAACTGGCTGAGACCAGTTCTTACGTTAAGAGCACGGAGAGCGTTGCCAAACATTCGACCAGCAATCTTTTCTCGAGCAGGGACAGTGTTCACCAGTCTTCGAATGCAACAGAAGCGCCCCCTGTCAGCAAAGTTGCTTCCTCCAGTCAGGAAAATTTGAGTTTTCATCAAAGAGCGGAGCTAGTGAGCAGCAAGTTGATGGCTCACAAAGAAAACGTCAAGACTTCGAAAGCGCCCGCTCCCCCGACACCCAAGAAACCTGTTGCTGCTGACTCTTCCCCGAGTGTGAAATCCAAAGAAAGTGAGAAAATTGACACGTACAAGCAGCTCAGTAAATCGAGCCACGAGAAGTTTCAGTTCTCGGAGCAGCATTCTTCGTCCCAGCTGACGGGCTTGCACAAGGCACTGTCTAGCAGTACTGACAGTTTGGGAGCTAAGCCTAAAATGCACATGAAGAAAAGCAGAGATAATGATGGCTTCGGCCCAGGCATGGGCGATTATGGTTATGCTTCATTATCGGGGAAACATAAGAAGGATCTTATCGACGTTTCTCAAATCGTCACTGAAGGAGAAGGCTTAAAATTGGTGCCTGTGAAGCAACCGACGACATTTTCCTTGCAGGCACCCTGGTTGAAGCAGGATGATATTCAAGTGACAGTAACAGGTTAGTGTAAATTGTGTTGTTATATATTTTTTAAATCTTTATTTAATTAGAAATTTGTTTGGCATTGATAATGACTTATGTAAGAATGTCTTAAATATTTATGAAAATGTAGTTTGGTTAGATTTTTTTGGGGGCAATTTCTTGAGAAAAAACTCCTTGTGCAGCAGCAAGTACAACACAAAGCTTACAGAAGTAAGTAAAATACTCAAAAAAGGGTTGAAGGAAGCTTCAAATTAAATGATGCAAATGTAAATTCCAAACAGCAAAGGGGGAAGAGATTAAAAAAAAATATATATATATATATATACAAATTAATTGGGTCATATCCATACGAACACATTATAATGATATTAAGCAATGAAGTGAATAAACAAGGGGAATAGATACCGAAAGATTAAAATTTTAAAAAGGTATAGATGCAAAATAACTTGCCACATATACACGAAAGGATGGATAATAACAAGAAATGTTGTAATCTGTACAAGGTGGGGGGGAAAATGAAAAAAGAATAAAGCATTCAAAAATTATATAAAAGTACACAAAATATCACACAACATATAAAACATACAAATTTCGCACAGGTGACAAAACAAAAGGGTTTGATCCAAATATAATTGAGAAAAAAAAATTGAATTCCAAAAATTGAAAAGTAAAAATAAATAAAAGTAATGAGAAAAAAATTGTAAATGCCAGCAAACAGATAAAAAGTTTATAGTCTATATAATATGGGGGTAAATGCTGTCGATAAATTCACAAAATGATGCAAAACAAGTTTTGTTCTGGACCAAAGTAGTGAAAGATGGAGGTTGTTCTTCTTTAGACTGCTGTTTAGTAAACATGTAGCGGGAGTGAATTCAGAGCAAGAAAGTATGAAGTGATTGACATCTTGAATCTCTCCACTAGAGCAAGAACACAAGTCTGTACGAGATAAATCGAAGCTTTTTAGATAGTTAAAGTTTCCATGTCCAGTGAGAAATTGAGTAATTCTGAAATTAGGGACGAAATGGAGGGCTTTCAAACGTCCATGAATGGAAGGAAAAAATTCTTTGGTGGACTTCGTATTGTGAGAAATTTGATAAAGCTATTCCACATTGAGAAATAACGTGTTTTTTGAAAACACTTTAGTCAAAGGATTTTATAGTCATAGGGATGAAATCAATTAGTTTAGTTGCCTCTTTTGCAAGCCATTCAGCAAGTTCATTGCCATAAATTCCTATATGACCTCCAACAAATGAAAAGACTTGTACACCTCTGCCATGAAGGAATAGTTAGATTAACAGTCTGTTTATAAAGCTTCACGGGGGCTATTTTGGAATAGCCCTTACTAAATATTCCCAGTGTAAGTTTCTGGGCTCTTGCTTTTGAAGCATGGTCACGTGACGAGGCCGACATCTGAGCTGGCAGTCACTCTTTTCCAATTTCTTGACCACACCAACGAGGGGATGCTGGAAACACCAACATATTTAATATGGACCAGGCCCACATATCATATTTTCTATGGACTTGTCCCTCTTTTATTTAAACATTTCAACAATATGAATATTAGGAACGATTATTTGATCATCAGAATGGAATTTAATTGTTTTCGATGTTGGAAATTAATCAGCTACAGTACTTTTGGGAAAACGATCACACTTCTGTTTTCCTGCAAAACATTGCTCATCATAATTTTAAGAAAATCCTTCTCGTTAGAAAGGGGTATAATTTTTTTAGTAAATGTTTTTATATGCCTGTTTATTTTGCCACCAGGTATTGAATTGAAATAAATTTTTTAAAAATGCACCTTTGTTAAGACATTGACAGTTATTTGTTTACTTTGGTAAAAAGTAACACTCTGTTAGTCACAATATCTAAAAGATGTGCATGCAGTCCACATCTGTTAGCTTTTTTAAATGCCTTACAATTCACTCATTTACATTTTCAATGAGACTAATTATTATAGTTATGAAGGAGAAAATATCAGAAACGGATGAGCACATATATATATATATATATATATCCGTGAGATTCATTTTGACCGTAGCTGAAGATGGATGTCCGAGTAATGGAGGGTTAAATGTTTGCCTGGAAGTTTATTTAGAGTTCATTGCAAAAGTGTCAATTTCTGTATCTGTTAGTGAATTCACTATTTTTCGAATGAACTCTCCCTTATTTACTTTTCTTTGTGTAACATTTTTTTACAATAATGTTTGTCCGACTGTAATTGGAATTCGTGTTTTTCAGCCCCTTCTGGCAGAGAAATACCATTCAGGTTGGAATTTGTGAGCCACGGCAAGTACCGAGTGGAGTACATCACGCCCGAGGTGGGAGAGCATTCCATTGAAATAAGCGTGGCGGGAAAGCGTCTTCCCGGAAGCCCCTATCAGTGTTTTGCTTACGACTCCTCGCAAATTAAAGTTGGAAAAATTCCTAATGGGACTATTGGCAAACCTGTTGAATTTGAAAGTAAGTGAAGGCTATTGGCTGTTTTCATGCAATTTAATTTTTCTTGTCTAAAATATTTGCTTATGTGAATATTATTTAAAAAATCTAATTTTTTAGAATATTAATAATAATGAAAAAGGATTAAGCAGTTGTAGTGGACACTGTTCAGATTTCTATTTTTCATTTTGCTCTTTAATGTGTTTGATTACTTCCAAAAATGTATTTCCCTGCACTTTTTTGTATGACTAGAAATTAAATTACAATTTTTCTCTAGCCGATTAAAATATAGTAAAACACCGGGAATCCGAACTAATTAGGGCTGACCTTTGTTCGGATTATAGGGGAAATTGGGTAAAATACTCTGATGTACCAAATGCAGTAGAGTGTTGACTCTGGGTGCTCTGAGAAGGTGTACGGAAAGAGCATGTGGCCATTCGCACAGTACAGTGGCAAACAAGTTGAGGGTAAAAAGAAGATATCTGAGTTTGTTTCTACTCGTTAAGGTGCTGTATTCATTGACCACTTCAAATACTTCTTTTAAGTTAGGAATAAACATTAGCTTTGCTTCTGATTCGTAATTGTTATTTTTCCTTCATTTTTCAGTAAAAAGTTTTCAGAAAATTAAATAAAAGTGTTTTGGATTATCGAAATTGTGGATTTCTGAGGTTCGGATTTCCGGGATTCTGCTGTATTAAACAAAGACAGCTTTGGGAGATTAATGTCTGAAGTTTAATTATAAATACTGCTTCGAGAACTATTTTCTCAGAAATGAATCTTATGTGCTCTGTTCACTTCAATTCTGAACCCTCCATGTAACTGTTAACTAGATGCCTGCAGAGTTGCTACACCACCGGGAAATCCTTAAAAAGTCCGGGAATTTTATTTTTCACCCCAAAATTTGGACAAGTCGGGAAATTTTGTGGTGATCCCTAAAAAAGGAATTTTATATAAATTAAAATTTAAACATTTTAAATTTAATTTGTATTTTTATGTGTACATTAATCAAATTTTCATCGGAAAAATCGTTCTTTCTGTATTTTAAGCTAGATTTTGAACTAGCTTTACTCGAGACACTTTTATTTATATTTTTTTTGGAAGGGGAGAGGATTCTCACTACTTCAAATATTTCAGTTATTTTCACATAAACTCAGAATCATTTATGAAATTAATATGAAATTTCTTGCATTTTTATGTCGGTGAAAGTAAAATTAAGAGGATTTTGTTATGCAGTTGTTAAAAAAGAAAGGTACCTGACTATACACAAATTTTACAGTTTTTAATGGTTTTGAAAAAACTTGATTTGAAAGAAAATTTAGGAAGGGAATCAAAAGTGGAATTTTTAGTTACTCTTGTCTGTAATTAGATAAGTTCAGTGTTTTCAACCTGATACAATCTTATTTTGCCTTCACCCCAACCAATTCATATTTACACGCTCAATTGGAATTTTCTTGAGAATACTTCTGGAATAGTCAGAGAATTTGATTCTCCTGCTTGAGTAGCAACCCTGTGCCTGTATTTAATAGGTTGAGATGCATCATGTGTCTTTCCCTGATGCACTGTGTCGGCTTTGTCACAAATGTAGTAATAAATCATCTTGCTTATGTATATTAAAGAAATAAGATATTTATATTTTCTTTTTAGTCAATGGAGCTGAAGCAGGATCTGGCAATTTGGAAATTTTAGTTAATGGAGGTCACGTGACCAGCAACGTGAAGAGCCTCGGAAATCACTGTTTCTTGGCCTCTTTTATCCCGCACACTGCTACGACGCACACCATTGAGATGAAATTCAACGGTCATCATGTGCCTGGTGAGACAGTG
Organism: Araneus ventricosus; assembly: GCA_013235015.1. Taxonomy (NCBI): domain Eukaryota; kingdom Metazoa; phylum Arthropoda; class Arachnida; order Araneae; family Araneidae; genus Araneus; species Araneus ventricosus. The sequence goes on from BGPR01009647.1 coordinate 26,132, forward strand.
TTTTTTTATGTCTTGATCCAGGGGTTTGTTTAAGCTTGAATTATTGTTTGAAAGTGTTTTGACAAATATTTAGTTTTAACTTATTTGGTTATAAGTAATTTTTTTGTTATATGCCCTTTCTTCAATATATATATATATATAACGTGTCCATGGTTGTAGTCATTGAAAATAAACACAGGCCGAGTAATTAACTAATTTCTTTTTATTATCGATAGGAGAGTGGTGGATATACGTGCATCTCCGTTTAGGTTACAAGCGAAAGTCCACAGCAAAATCCCTGTATTCTCTCGGATAAGGGAATAACATATTGACACGTGATCAAAGTGAAGGGAATATTGGGATTTTTAATAAGTTACGTAGGCGTTTCAGGGGAAAAGTCTGGTGCCAAAGAGACGCCGTCATGATTTTCTGTGGGCACGTGAAAGCGATTGAATATTCTTTTAGTGATAAACATGCCAAAACGAGAGATTTAATATACCTCCAGCGCGGGAAAAGAACGAAACTGGAGTTTTAGAAAAGTGATTTTGGAATACATTAAGATTTTAAAATATATAATATTAGAATTTGGAATAAAATTAAGTGGGATTATTACATATATATAACTTTTTTCCCATGTACTAAAACTTATTGTGGAGAATATAATGAATTTTGTTTAATTTTTGATAAATTAACTACTATTTTTCTACAAATGAAGCAATAAACAAATTAATCTGCAGTAAAGAAGAAAGAGAATTGCTACCTCTTCTGCAGTATTATGTTAAAGTGTTTGAACTTGGGATAAGACAAGCTAATCCATTGTGCACCTGCTCAAATTCTACAAGAGTGTTTTATCATTTGCAATCTAACTTCCAATTTTGTTTTATGTCAAGTAAAAGAACACTTGTATTTACTGTAATAGCTATGTTCCCTTTTTCACCAATCTCTTGGTAGACATCTTTTTAACATAAGCTGCAGAAATCATATTTTTAACTGTCAAAAGCTCTGCTTGCAAATACTTTTTAAAATTAATTTTAAAAAAAATAAAAATAATAGACAAGTTTAATTGGCATTTGGTTAAAAAGACAAGTAGTATAGTTTATTTTTTTAATTTTTTTCTTTAAAAAGTCATCATTATTGAAAATTTGGTTAGAACAGGGACAAATGGCATTTATTTTATTTTGAAAAATATTAATTGTCTACTTTTTGAAATATTATCAGGCGTCTTCCGGATTTATCTGAAATTCATGATTTTTTACTTTTACAAATCTGGAATTTCCAGATTTTTTCGTAGATTCACTTTTTATCTTAAATTTTATTTTTGAACAAATATATCACTAAGATATTATCAAATATGTAATAAACATAAATTAGTGAAAATCCATTCAATTTTAATATACACATGTAGGTATGTGTATTACATTAACATTCTGAATTATTCAAAATAATATAGGATTTTTACACCATGCTAGTTTTCAGAATTTTTCAAATGAAATCACAATCACTCCTGTATTTAGAACTCAATGGAAAGGATTTGTTTTTAACATTTTGTAAATGTATGAAAAATACTTATATTTTCAGGAAGCATATCTAAAAACGATCTTTCTGTATTAAAATATTTTTATTAATGTCAAATGATTATTTTGAAAGAACAATTCTTTGTAAATTTTTTAATTGATCTCGCAAAGCTAGGTTCCGTTTCAACTCGATAATTGGGCATTTTGTCTGTAAATTTGCTTGTTACCCAATCATGGCTAAACATGTTCGATTTTCTCTGGATTTTGTGTGAATGTTCCTAGAAGTCATTAAAAATTACGTATCTGTAAGGAATTTTATTTGTGTATACCTCTTCAAGATGGTGGCTGTTTTAATTATTTCAATGCTTGATGAGTTTGGTAACATTAAAGCATTTGAGTCATTTTAGTGATGGCAAGACATTTAATTGTATTTTTGTTAATACTTACAAAAGCAGATATTTAATTGTAATTTTGTAAATACTGATAAAGGCAGAAATTTGTGTGAATAATTTACATTTAAAAATTGATTATACCTTAAAGGCTGCGGCGAAAAGAGATCTTTTTTGAGTTTTTTTGGACATGAGGCGTATTGTTCACAGAACTAGTCGTATTTCTCGGTGTTAAATGATTCTGAAGAAACTCTCTCTTTCGTAAAGGATCGCCCTGGAAGTGTGAAGTGAGTGAACCTGGCAAGAAGTTATCCGCAAGAGGAGAAGCTCTGAAATCCTTCAGCACCAGGCAGCCTGCTAGTTTCGAGGTTTTTGCTCCTGGACACTCCAAAGAGAGTATCAAGGTTAATGTGTGTGGTGAGTGGAAATTGTTTTTACTCTGTTTATTTGATAATTTATTACTTTTCCGTCAGCCGGGCGCAAATGTCGCCAATTGTGAACCAAACGCGAGCCAAGTCGCCAAGCGAAGCGATTTTCCGTTAGCCGGGCGCAAATGTCGCCAATTGTGAACCAAACGCGAGCCAAGTCGCCAATTGTGAACCAAACGCGAGCCAAGTCGCCAAGAGAATGATTTTAAGAAATTTGGCGGAATTCTACATTATTTGGCGATTTTTCGCTTGCGCCCGGCTAACGGAAAAGTACCGATAATTTTCGTATTATGCACAGAAAAGTATTATTTTGTATTATGCAATTATTTCCTACAAGACAATTTTTATCTGCAACCTCAAAGCTCAAAAATGAATACGTTAATGAAGCATTAATTAATGATATAATAAAGGAAGCATAAAATAATGATGGAGGCATTCACTTTAAACTAGTTGTTTATTAAAGAAGGTTAATCATATTGATATTGAAGTGTTATAATCATATTAAATAACTTAATCTATGATCAAAAGATCCAGATCTTTTAAAGTGTAGTAATTTTAAATGGTAAAAAGGAGAGAGTGGAACAAAGACAAAGCCTTATGCTTATGTATGCTCTTTCTATTGCAAATTAAAATAATATTCATATTATGTAAACTTCTTAAACACTTTCCTCTCTCCACCCTATTGATGCGTCTCCGTTTCCTTCAAGAAAATTTTACTGTGGCCTCAAAGCTGAAAAATGAAAGAACTAATAAAGCATTAAATAATGACACAATTAATGAAGCATTAATTAAAAATAATTCTTTATTAAATTTTTGAAAGCAATCCAAGATGACTTTTCTTGACTATTTATGCTTAGAAATGTTGAAGAATCAGAACGCCGTGGGAGAGCTTTTATACCACAGTTTGAGAAGTTGAAGAATAATGTGAAAGAGTCGTTCCCTTTTTCCTTCCCATAATTGCAATAAAACATTCATTAAGAATAAAGAATTATTGTGAAGTGAAAACAAGAAAATGAATTGTTACAAATGCTTATGAATAGGATGAAACATCAAATAATCAGAGCCGTAACTTGCTTTTTATGGGCAATTAGTTGGCACCATTTTAAGGGTATCTCGTAATTTTTGTTCTCTATACGTACCTGGAACTATAGCTTCTGCTGAAGATATTGTTACCAACAACAATAATATTGTTCAAGAATGTGTTAATGAAAAAATGATGGAAATGGGTAACGAGAATGCTCTGACCTGAAAAGATAGTTATTTTTATGTAGTAGTCAACTGGAAGTTATATTACAGGGTGGTGACGACAGAACCTGGAAATCAGGGAAAAGTCGGGGAATTTTATCGATCTGGAAAAGTCAGGGAAATTTGTAAAAATATCTAAAAATCCGGGAAAATTAATAGTTATTTGAGTTATTATCTATAAATTAGTATCTTATGTCTAACATTATTTGTAATAATAAATGGAATTTTTTAAAAAAAACTTATATTCATTTATAAAAGCATAAGATTTTGATTAGAGCATTTGATTTCTTATGATTTGTTAAAGAATAAAGATTTGATGTAGTATTGTGACATTTTCTCTTGTTTAAATCTTTGCAAAAATATATATTATGAGGTAAGTATAATTATACTTTTTTATATTTATGCCACAACATATTATTCTGGTACTCGTGCAAAGAGCACTAATTAGTTATTGAAATGTTTTAAAGTTTTAATCAAAGATAATAATAACCTGTACTGTTAGTATAGTTTAACTTGTGTTGCAAAGAGTAGTTTTAATGTTTCTTAGAATTCTTATGCAGTTTTAGAAGCAAAGTATTTTGTTAAAATTTCCGGTATTTTTTACACTTACAGAATGCAATATATTGTTTTAATAGTTTTTTTAGGATGTTCATTCCATTTTTAAAAAATTAAATTTCGTAAAAATATTTTTTTCATATTAAATAACTGTTAAAAGTGTTTTTAATGATGTATATTAAGCCAGAAAACTAATATAATTATTAGCCGTAAATCAGGGAAATGTTGTAAGTTTAGTCAGGGGAATTTTTTTCACAGTTTCTGTAGCCACCCTGATGTAAAATTCTTTTTGTGTAAATTTATTTATTTTATTGTTCGATTAATTATACTTATTTTACTTCTCGGTATTTATGTTTGGCACGATTCCATTATTTACGGAGTTCAGTTTTTTTGTTCCAAGCCTGTGTCATGTCTGTTAGTGATACACCAGAATTATCTTTAAAAAAAAAAACCCCTTAAAATTACTACTTTTAAATGAATCTAATTAACAGCATTCTGTTTGTAATAATCGAAGCTCTTTATTAAAACTTCGATTACACGTCTTTTCATTTATTCGTTGTTTTACATCAGTTTCTTGAAAGACGTATAAACGATGCTTCACTATATATTTTTATGCTCTAAATTTTTAAGTTTTTGTAACTGATGGATTTTAGTAAATCCATACAACAGAAAACGAAGTGTGCGGCAATTCGACAGACCATCTTTGTGTAGCGCCCCATTGTTTTTTTACTTTCTCGTATATGAAGTATGCAAAGAAAAAGTACTGTAATCGTCAAAAAATTCGAACTCGAGATTTTGACGAATCTCCACTTAGAAAGTATACGAGAAAGTTTAGGGGAGGCCACTCCCGCTGGTTTATACAGATAATTTCCAGAAACAGAACATCAGGTCACTCATCCAACCAACTCTGCTCAATGCATTTGTGAAGGTCCTCCACTAAACTCGACCTTGCATTTGAAATAATCGGGCGTTCTTTGCATTCCTACCGAGTGTCTTTGGTTGCCACCTGCAAATACTACATCGGATCTTGTCTCGGTGGTTGCTAACTTTGATTTGGGCAATTGTCACTTGAGACCTTACATAATGTTGCCTCACTGGAACGAATATAATATCCTCGCCTGTGGCCTTTGCTTTGGTTCTCTTCTTGGCTAAATTTATGCGACTCGGAACTGGGAACATCACTTTTATGTTCTCGCTGTCATAAGGCTGCCGTATTATTTAGACTGAAAATTATACTGATTAAAACATATCATTAAACATTAAGATATTACCTTAGCTTTCAACAATGCAAAAAAAAAAAAAAAACGTGCAATTAAATATTTGTTTAAACAATGAAAACGGTTTGAATTGAGTTGCAACAATGAAAAGTATTGTAAATTATTCCAAAAAAATATTTTTTTAAATTTATTAAAATTAGAGAAAAAATTGTACGTCAACTTAATTCATACCATTAAAAAGGTAATTTTTTGAGATTTCAGATAGTGTGAAAATGATTTTTGTGCTGTAATATTTTCAAAAGTTATTAAGGCTAAACGCAAAAATTTCGTTTCATTTTTACTTAAAATTTCCAAAAAAAAAAATGGCTCCGAGATGCACATTCCCACCCTCCAAAGAATATTCATGCCAAATTTTGTGGCTCTAAGTCTCGCGGTCTGGCCTGTAGAGCGCCAACACACATTCCTTTATTATTAGTAGAGGTAGTGCATTAATTTATTTACAGTGGTTGGTGAATAGCATTGCAATTGCACTTTTTGTGGAAAAATTGAATTTTTATTTCATTTGTCTGCTGTCAACTTTTACTTCTGTCTCGATTTGCTCAGAGAGCACCCCAAAATTACTATTTTGTTGATAAATTTTAAAATTTTGCTGTCTTCTCCTGCACTCTTGATACTTTTAGTTGTCTGTAAATGTTATGACACCCTTACCTAATCAGCACCATTGTTTATGTAAGAGATAATTTTTTCAGTTATGATAAAGTATGCATTATTTTTTATAAGAAAAATTCATTGAACTTAGTTTAAAAATGATTCTTATTGCCTTTTATGTTGTTTCAGGACCTACAAAGAACCCAATTCAACCCAAGATAATAGAACAAAGTGGTGGTGTTTTCCGTGTCGAATTTAATGCTTTCGAAGTTGGTATGTATTCTTGAATATATTATAATATTCTATTTGCAAACAGAGCTTACCATTTCTTTAAAAATTGCCATGTGTTTAGTATTAGCATCAGTATATGTGATTTTGAATTTTGGTTTAAAACTGAACGTGTGTCTATTTTTATCAGTTGTATCCTAAAATAACAATGTTAACTCCCAAAGGAAAATTGTATTAAGCAGACTAAGAAATAAATATTGATTTTAAAGTACTTTTATTGAATGTTTCAGTTAAAATTTACTAATTTAGTCTGTAAGAGGTAAACAGTCATAGCCATATTTTCTTAGAAGGAAGCAAATAAAATAGTTGGGAAGAAATCAAATATCAGTATGCTAAACTAAAGAAAAAGTGTGCCGCAATTAGTTTACTTGCAACTATGGATGTAACGAATAGTGATTTGGCCGAATACCCAATATTCAGTCAAATTTCAGGCCGAATACTAAATGTTTAAAAACATTTCTCTTTTGATTGTGAATGAAATATTTTTAAAATTTTAAATGAAAAAAAAGTAAGATTAAATAAAATAGAGTTTTTATTATTTGTATGTTTAAAAAGATGTCTATACCTGTATGTATATTTGTAATATTTTAAATACTTTAATTGCAATAATAAGAAATGAGAAACTCTCTTCAATTTTTGATTGCTTCAAAGAAATAAAAGAATCATCATTGCAGAAATGACATTGAGAAATACAGAAGAAAATTGATTGGATAAATTAAAATTACTGGAAGTAAATTGCTGTTTTGATAAAGGAACTTCTAGTATGTAGGATGGAGTGTCTACTTAATTGGTGGTGGTGGTGGGGAATGCAGAAAGATTTCAAAAATTCGCTAATTTAGGAAGAAAATATCTTTCAGCACCTGCAAGCATTATATAGTAACCACTTATTTTCTGAAGGTGGTAATATATATATGAAGCCATATGGAACAGACTTCCATAAATGATATGCAATATCATTAAATACACTTATGAAACTTAAAATTGGATAAATATTAGATTTTTAAATGATAAATCAGGGTTCGTACTCCTTCTGAAAAATTCCTGAATTTTTCTTTTTTTTCTAAGGGCCCTGAAAACTTCTGAAAATTGTGTTTTTTATCTCGATATTTCTGTCTCCTGAAAAATTACAATCGAAGAGCAAAAGATAAAATTATGATGAAACATAAAAATATGACGTTTCCATTTTTCCTTATTGATAGAAAGTCGCTGGAATCCGGAATTCTTACTTCTGACCCTACTTAGCGCCGAAAGAGTACCGTGCATGTTCCGAGTCACCGTAATTTTGAAAGATGGGAGAATTGATATTTAGTATACTTTTTTGCCGATTTTATAAAAATTGCCCACACTACCCCCCTTCTTCCCTACAATTGATTTTTTTTCATGTTATTTCCTGAATTTTCTGTACTGTACTCCTGAAAAAATCCTTAGAAACTCCTGAATTTTACTATCATATATGTATCTATATATCTATACATATATATAATATACAGTGGTACCTCCCTTAACGGACACTCCCGAATAGCGGACACCTCTAATTAACGGACATTTTTACGAGTCCCGATCCTTCTATATAGGACAATACATGTTATTCCCTCTGGATAGCGGACACTCCGAATAGCGGACAGGTATTTTTGAAAAGCTTTCAATTATTTTGGCAAACATTTCAAAATTATTCTAACAAGCAAGCTAAAAATATATGTTTATGCGTCTTTACAACGAACTTTTCCCGACTCCTCCCTTCCGTGCTTGACACAATGAAATTCGACTCTAAAATGTGCACAATGGCATTCTTCTGCCCCCCGCACCCTTTCTTTCTTCCTGTCCTTCCAAAACTTCCCTTGTTTCTTGGAATTTAGAGGCGCGAAACCTGTTTTGGGGGGCTTGGTCTTTAATGCAAGATAAAAGGATTAGCACACAATTAAAAGGTAAAGTAGTTAATAGTTATTCTTTCCTTACCTAATTAATTTTTCCTTTTTAATTAAAATTGCAGCCGTAATTTACAATCAAATGTCAAACAGAAGTGCAAAAACTTTTTTTATAAAAATGTTGTCCTCCCCAATAGCGGACACCTCCTAAAAACGGACAAAACTTTTGGTCCCGTGACTGTCCGCTTTTCGGAGGTACCACTGTATATAATTAATAAATAATAATATATAACATATATCTATCATATACATCATATATCATAATGCAATATTCTTTATTACATATATTTAAAAACAATTTTTAAGAAAAACATTTTATCCTGAATTTGTTTTTCTAAATATCTGTTTAACTTTCAACCTGGCCAAATATTCAGGAAAGGGCCTCATACGTAATATTCACTGCATCCCTAGTTGTTATTATATGTGTATGAAACCAAACAAGACGGACTTCCTCCTGAAAATGCTGAAAAGTTATTGTTCTTGCATAATAATTTCAAGCTTTGTGTGATAAATTATATGTAACTTTATTAAATACACCTATGCAACTTAAAATTGGGTAAATGTTGGGAGATTTTTTTACAATAAATGTACTGAAATGTAATTCTTAATATTCTTCGTTATATGTGTATTTAAAAGCAAGTTTACAAAAATTTAACGTGAATATTATTTGGCTGTTAGCGAATAGTTGCCATATATTCGTTACATCCCTACTTGCAACATGAGACATTATTTTTCGATTGACTTCTAGGCTGGATGCATATGCAGCTCTGACAAAAGGGATTCAAGTTGTATAATAATAATACAGTAAATTCTCACTTATCCGACATTCAAGTACCCGGAAAGCTGAACTAACCGGAAAAATTAGGAAATGTGTTTTTCTAAAAATTTTACATCCGTGCGCCTGTGCTGTTACATTCAGGCGGACAATTTATTTCTGGAATAGAACGTCCGCTCTGCACGGAGGGGCATAGAAGGAAAAAAGCAATATACAGTACTGTGACGTACACACACTTGTTTTATGGGGGGAGGAGGTTAAAAGCAAAAATGAGAACCAAAAAAAAAATAATAAAAGGTCCTTACCTTTCGCCAAGAAACGAAATTGACCCCCCCCCCCAAAAAAAATAAAGGGACAGAATCGGTGAAAAAAAAGGCTCATGGAGGGGTTACTCCAGATTGGCAAGTCTCTTTCTTTTCCTTTATTTATTTACTCTCCGAATACTGGCAGATGTTGATTCCAATTACTTAATATCATGTGCGGGAGAATTGGAGGAACGCGTATTGCGCAATAACCCTTGTGATTTTTTTAAAAAAGATGATTAGTTTTGATATTCAATCCGGGATTTGTTTATGATCACTTAAAAGAGTTTTATTGTGCTTGCTGAGTAGAATATTTTTCAGTTTTGTCGGCTATTTTTATATGTTTATATTTTTACAATCTATATATTTACGGTAAAAATTCAGCTGCAGATCATGCTTTTTTTCTTCTTCATAATATGTTTTGTAAATACAATGTTTGGGAAGATACAGAAGCATGCTTAAAAATTATATTTATGCACATTTCAAAATGACAAAAACAAATTATTTGGCCGGAAAAATCTTGAAAAAAAAGGCTACCCCATCCCCATTTTTTTCATCACACTCAGCTATCCAGACTTTCCAGGTAACCTGAAATTGGTGCTCCCGAGCAGGCCGGTTAGTTAAGCTTTTACTGTAGTAATAATACAAATCCAGTATTCAAAGCTGCATAAATATTTTTTTTAAGCCATGATATTATTTATGAAGAGATCTATTGCATTCACAAAAAAATTCTATCTGAACAGTATTTTCTCTTCAAAGTGGTAATAAATAAAATGCCTCTGATTTATGACAGAATTGAGCATTTCTGTTGCTATTTTTGAAGCATTTCAAACTATATTTTTAAGATAATGCCATATCTGATTGTTGAATATTGGTGGGAAGCTACTCTTTCTTTTCTTTGTGCATATTTTCATATAATTGATTAATATCTTATGCACATCTATATTTATGTGCATGTAACCATTGTTTGAAAGTACTACCATTAGTTCTATGAGCATTATACCTCATGTCCAAAAATCAACAGTATGTGTGTATTTCTTCATGATTTTTGCAATTTCACGTTTGAGGAGCGTATAATACTAATATGCAGTAGATTCCGCTTAATGTGATCATGGGTAATGTTATCATTTGCTCTATATTATCCAAAATCTCTGGTCCCGAACTGATGTATTCAAGTGTGCACTAAAATATTCTTTTAGTGTGATCACTACATCATTTAATGTTGAGAATTGACTAATCCTTCATTTTCGACTAGCATTGATGTTTGATGTTCGTGGAGTTTCTCGCTCCACTTGTAATGAAATGTCTGGGGACAGATATCTTAACAAGTGCCTGGAATCGGATGTCGGCTGACACGATCAGAAACTGCTCTGCCCAAGGAGGCTTCTGTGAGACGTTACATGAAAAACTTCCAATTGTTGCTGAACCCCCTGAAAGTATGCCAAAACAAGAGTATGAAGAGTGTATGTCCATTGACAAGGACATTCCAGTAGCTACTGCACCAACCAATTCTGAATTTGGCCAAGCAATAAACGTTGATATTTTTGACGGGGACAAATGCGTTAAAGAAAACCCTTCAACGACGTCGAAATGAGGCATGCACTTGATATTTTGGAACTCGGTGTGCAGCGTCGTTCAAGAAATTAAAAAAAATAATGCGAGCACAAATAATACATAATAGAACTGTTAAGATATAGTTGTCAAACAAGCAACAATTAGTGATATTTTTAATTGTTATTTTTGTAATAAATTATAGGTAGCCCTGAAGTGGTTTTTTTTTTGTCCTTTTCCCTTTATGTGATAAAAATATAGTTGATTTTACCCAATCCGGTTATTGCTATTGATCGGTTAAGGTTATCAAAATTCATAAGTCCTGAATTGATCACATCAAGTGGCAGGCTACTGCAGCAAAAACATATTTCCATTAGTCTGTCACTTTGTTCTGTTTCATTGTATAACAAACTGTTTTCCTAATTTAGTAAACCTTTGTAAAACCAATTTAATTTACTTTTCATGTAATTTTGAATATATTTATGATTTATTTTTGAATTTTATTGCATATTTATAGGTAACAATTATTGTGATAAGTATTTTTTCTTGGTTTCATTCACATTCTTCCGTGAATTTAACTTATTTCTTGAATTATTATTTTGCGTGTGGAAGTTTGAATTTACTTATTTTCCATTTCTTAATCTGCTTTTACAGGAACCTATTCTGTTGATGTGATTGTCGATGGCCACCCTTTGCCTGGAAGCCCGTTCATGACGAAGGCTTATTCTTCTGCGCAAATACACGTTCTAGATGTCCCACAAACGTGTGTTGTTGGGCACAACTGCCAGTTTCAAGGTCATTATAAAATGTTTTGCTTATTATTTTATAGGGGTGTTTTTTGTAACCAAAAATTGGTTTTTCACTTTCATATCGCAGAAATTGATTGTTAAGCGAGAGATATTTGAAAATTAGTCACAGAGGGTTTTTTTTTGTTAAATTAAAATTTTTAACTTTTATTGATGTTTACTGGTACAATTATTGTTGCATTTTGATGAATAATGCAAAATATTATTAATGCAGTACTTATTCAGATCTAACTAAGGAATGGATATCAAGAATCTATCGTCTTTATAATTATTTTGAAATTTATTTTAAGTATAAAATTGCTTTCTTTTCAACATACCAATGAAAATATATTTTTTCTTTGTTATCGAAATGAAATGGGTACTGAATGGGCTTTTGAGTCATTGGTCAAATTAACTTAAGAGATTTAATTAATAATTTTTTTCTGTTCGAACTTTTACATTTAGGTTTTTCTTTTTCATTAGCAAAACATTCTTTGTGTAAATTAACTTTTTATGCAGATAGTTTTTTTATGACGCAAGATCATATTAGAAAAATCAAATTGATCCCATACTACAAACCAGATCAACATACATTTACGATTTCATTGTTCTGTTTCTTGAAAATTAACAAAGCATATTAGTAAGAATGAGATTCATAACCATCTTTTTTGTGTCTTTTTATGTTTCTCGCCATTTGCACAATATATTGCGTTTCAAAATGTTCCATGAAGTGCTTTTGATATAACTTTCCAGCAGGCACACCCTCTATAAAATGTGAGATGTCGTGCATATTTCCTAGATACACTATCATAAAATATAAATATTTTAAGTTTAATAAAAGGGCAATTATTAAAATTGGATTGCAATTGGTTAAAGATTATTAAGTGCCATTATTTTAAACAATTTTTATTTAAAAAGAAGTAAACATAAAACACAAAAGCAATCTAAAGTGACCAAGAATTAACTGAATGATGTGAAAATAAAATAAAGAAAATTGCCAATATTTCAGGTAAAATATTTAGATTTAAAATATAAAACTGTGAAGACAATATGGAAGTAAAAAACAAACAATTCAAATTTAGATATAAAAAGCAAGAAGTCAGTTTCATAGTCATTTCATTGCAACAGTCGAGCATATCTCTGAAATTCGAATAGCAGATTCGCAGAGTCCCGTTAATGCCTCGAATTCCAAACGATGACTAACGGTTCGTCGAAAAGAGCTGGAAGAATAGCCAAGGTCATGCTTTCACAGCACCCTCTGTAAAAAAGATTCAAAACGATTTTCTTCTCTAGTGTTTCTCCCACATAGATGTGCCTGCTGGTAGGTTAAAACATCTTCTGCATTTTATTTGGAGCAAATTGTGTGCAAATGAATCTCGTTGATTGCTATATTATTCATTTGATGTTTCTTTCCAATGTAGTGGATGCTTCTCAGGCTGGTGAAGGTCAGCTGGAAATATCGGTCAATGACGGGAAAGTTCCAAATCAAGTTCAGGTGCTCGGAAATGGGCGCTGCCTCGTCAGCTTTCGACCGGAAGCGAGTGGACCGCATACCATTGATATTAGATTCAATGGAGAAAATGTTCCTGGTAACTGAAAATAATTTTTTTCCCAAATTGAATTTAACACTTTTTACTGTGGGTACTTTTAGTACAGCCGATTGCCCTATACACAAAAAAGAAATATATATGTCGTGTATTTATTGTGATACAGTGGCAAAACCGAAATATTTGGTTGAAAGTATGCATCTTGTAATTAACGATAAGAATTAAATTTTTATTTTAATTTTTATAATTTTGTGGTAAGATAAACAATAAGAGAAAGATTTATTTTATTTTATTTGTATATGAAAAATATTTTTATAATTTAGTGGTGCAAGTCACAGTTGCAACATGTGGTTTATAAACAACACACGCAGTTTTAGGGTTAAAAGTACGATTTGAAATAATTCAATAGATGCTTTGAAAAACTGTTGCATTTTTACAGTGTTATTTGCAGTGAGTTTATTAAGGTAATTTGGTTTTTATAGGTTGTCCCATAGTGGTGGAAGCCACCGATTCCTCCTTCTTGGTTGAAGTGTCGAGCCAGGATCTGGTTCCTATTAACAGAGTCGCTCATTTCAACATTAACATCCAGGGAGCGAGAGAAGCTGATCTGAAAGTGACCGTAACATGTTAGTTTGAGTTCTTTTCAGTTGCCCTCTTTGTCTTAAACATATTACTCTAAAATTTTATTTTTTAAAATACTACGAACTAGTCAGTTTGATGGTGCATTTATTTTATACTAGCAGTACGCGCACGGCGATGCCCGTGGAATCCGGACTTCAACAAAATAAAAAAAAAAAATCGCCCACAATGACACGAAAAAGTTTTCAAAACAAAAGATACACATTATAGATTTTCCCGTTTATTTTTTCCGCGATAATAACATGTAGTAAAACAGTACAGAGTACATTAATCCAAAACAATATAAAAACAAAATTTTGCCCGTGGAATCAGGACTTCAACAAAATGAAAAAAAATTCTTAGAACATGACAAACAGCTCTGAAGGTTATGACGTCGCCTGACCCTTCATCCAATCAAATTGAGAGCTGCGTTCCGGTAGACTATCGCTGAAGAAATTTCGCTCGACAAAAATAACTTTCATCTGCCCAGGGATAATTTAATTAAAAAAAAACGGGAAAAGATATTTTAACCGTTCTTGTTTTAAATCAGAACCGTTCTAGTTATAAGCTGAAAAATATTGAAAATAATAGTGTTATTAGAAAGTCGGATGCAACAAATTTAAAAACAAAACCAACATTTAGATGGTGAAACTGACTATTTTTTAAAAAATTCTCAAAATTCAGTAAATTACGTTAGAAATTCAAAACTAACTTCATTAGAACGGAAATCGCGTGCTCTTTCCGATGGTGTATCTATTTTTGTCGTACAATTATTCGAAACCATTCTATTGAGAAATTAGTGCGAAAAATCAACCAAAACAACACAAAACATTAAATAAAAAAATTTCTAGATTAAAATTTAAAATTTCGGCTTCGAGGTGCATTCAGTCACCATTACGACTATCTGTGTACCAAATTTCATGGCTGTAAGTGCGATAGATTCGTCTGGACATCGCAGACAAACACACACACGCACGCACACAAACATTGCCTTTTATAAGTATAGATACCAATATAGTGATTAGTGTTAAGTGAACCTGGGTGATTACTTGTGAGTGGGTCTGGAGGGTCATTTAGTGTAGTGGTGCGCAAACTAATTTCATTTCCGACCCCCCTCACTTTGTCTAAAATTTTTCACGACCCTTCTGGGGATGCTGAAATTCTGCGACTTCTTTAAGTCTGTTGATTCTCGATCAAATCAGGCCATGACACTACAATACTCTTTCTATTGCAAATTTAAATGAAATGCAAAGAAATTATTATTTTGCTTTCAGAAAAATAGGTGGTTCATAGTTTCTGATTTATGTATTTAATCTTGCTATTACTTTTTCTATGTACCGTATATTTCCGTGTATAAGCCAAGAATTTTTGGCCAAACTCCCAAAGTTAAAGTAGGGGGGTCTGCTTATATACAGATCCGCTTATATGACAAAAAAAAGTAGGTATTTTTCCATTACCCAGGTGCAATGGAAAGTATCAAAACTACATGGCACCCGAAAATTATGGTGGAATACATAATGATTAGCACATAAAATGTTTTAATGAAATCTTAGAAAAATTATACAAAAAGAAATCCATGTGGCGAGTTTCTCCTTCATGGCAGGAAACATGGGTCGACGACTGCGTGTTGACTTTTTTAAATTTTGGCATGTCTGCTAATTCTAGACTTTTCTTTCGCCACTCTCGAACTTGCTTTTCATTCATGTTGGAATGCCGAGCAGCCATACTATTTGTTAGCTTTTTCCATCATCAAATGACGTTGAAGCTTTAGCAGAGTAACCATTAATCGCGTCAGTGGAATCTTAGAGACATTTTTGGTGTTGGTGTGGAAGACTTCTCAGAAGGCAACAAACATTACTGATGACAAACATTTATTGATGAAATATATACAGATGAGAAACATTTTGGACTGTGAAAGCCTCACGGCAAAAATACACAAACACACCAGTCCTTACTACCTACTGAATCACAGAGAAAGAATACGCACTTATATTCACCCTTTCTGGGAGATTTACATATTCCCGATGGCATCCCGCACACTGGAAATTACCGAAAGAAAATCCGATTAGTCGCTCGTCGGATGACGTCATATTACTATCAACAACTTGTTTACATTTTTCCACTGTGTGAGATGGCGTCAGCTCGTTTATCCCGAAGTTGATAAGAATTTTGATTCCAATGCCAAAATTATTGTTGGAATTTCTGGCAAACGCGATCACTTGCAGCTTAAAACTTGCTGTATATGTTCATCTTTCAGATAAAAAATAAAATCGTACAGAAAACTACACTATCATGCGTCTGCATAAAAGCACAGAATGACACCAAATGAACGGGGAAAATGTGCTCACTTTATATAGGGTTACCAGAGTTAAAACTGCCGTTGTTGGTGTCTTACTATTGACTGGCGTCATTGGTTCAGCTGCTTGGCAACATTTTCGCCTTCATGGCGAATTGTTTGAACATTATAGGATTTTTTTCCTTCACTTCGACTCATATACGAGTTTTGAATTTTGGCCAAATTTCCAAAGCTAAAGTAGGGGGGTCGGCTTATACACGGATTGGCTTATATTCAGAAATATACGGTAATGGTTGCACACCCATTTTTTTTAATGTTTGGAAATAATTACTAATTATGAGGTTACTTTCTAATTGTTTTTATGGGTTTTTGATGAAAGATGAATGAAAATGTTTTAATTTATCTTCAATTTAATTATTCATTAAATAACCTCTATGTAACTTCAAAATGCAATGATGGTGTAACAAATCAATAATTTTATTTAACTATTTATTACAATTCGCCTTTGTTTTGTTGTTGTTGAGCTTGAATGTGATGTCTGCATATGTCACTTCTTAAAATTTTGCAATTTTATAGTTTGAAAAGTTAAATTGTGATTTATTTTAACATTTTGTTTGCGATACTGTTTAATAGCTTGCAAGTGAGATATGAGAATAGTTAAAAACTTGGCATTATAAATTTGTAACATGCAAAATAAGATACGTTTTCTAAATTTAATGTTGAATTCATTGTCATAGATTTCTTCCTATGAAATGATATATTGTTTTTATATTTGAAATCAAACCATTGCAAATAATTTTAATTAAAATTTATTTTAGCCCCAAGTGGAGGAAAAATTCCTGTGAAACTCTTTGCCGATGCTAAGAGTGGTTTCATCGGTGAATTTTTACCGAAAGAAGTTGGTAGGTTGTTTTACGTATATTTTTCTATAATCACACATTAGTTCTGTATTTTCAAATAATTAAATTGATAAAATACTAATTTGTTTCATTTTGACAAATTCAGCCATTTTTAATTTTTTGAAATTCAAATTTGTATTGAACATCCTTTACTCTCTTACTTTGTTGTATTTGTTGAATTTTGTGAGAAAGCATTTTTAATGTATCATCAAAAATTCCCTCCGTATGTAAAATCATTTTAATAAATATCATTCCATTATTCTAATCAAAATACTGATCACAGACGATGCTTTCTTTGTGCTTTAACAAGACGGCACATTCTGATGACTATTTTTCGATGCAGGTCCTCACTTGCTTTTTATCGAGTATGGCGGAAGGAAGGACATGAGTTCGCCTTATACGATAAAAGTGTACGACGCTCTGCAGGTGAAGATAAGCCGAATAAGTGATGGCATTTTGGGAAAGACGTACCAGTTTACAGGTGAGTTCGATCGAAATGCCACAAATCGGTGGCGAATCTAGGGGGGCTGTCTTGCTGCAGGCCCCCCAGAGCTAAACCAGAAATATTGATTGTATTTAAAATCGCTGTAACTGTTTGTTCTTAATCTCCCCCTTTTTCAAAAAATAAATGAATAAATAAAAATAAAAAGCTTCTTGGCAGACTCGAAAATACCCCAACTTTTGTAGTCATTCCACTTGTAAGTTCATGCGGTTGAAAACACTTTTTGGCTAATTATTTCATTCTGTTTTTATTAAATAATTGAAAGTACTGTAGCGTACTTTAGGTACTTTTCCATTAGCCGGGCGCAAGCGAAAAATCGCCAAATAATGTAGAATTCCGCCAAATTTTGGTGACATTTGCGCCTGCCAACTTGGCTCGCAATTGGCGACATTTGCGCCCGGCGATTTGGCTCGCGTTTGGTTCACAATTGGCGACATTTGCGCCCGGCTAACGGAAAAGTACCGTACTTTACGATTCTCATTGTCGGATGAGTAAGTCTATAGAGTCAAAGTGTTTTGGTTTACATTAACCATGAGGCTTTTGACATTTGTCACTAGGATACAAAACTTTTATGACTTCAGCTCCCCCCGACCTATATTCTGGATTTGCCACTGCCACAAATCACTCATTTCATCTATTGCCCTTCTTTATAAGACAGAACTATATATTGATGAAAATCTTACATTTTTATCCTTCAAACGAAAATCATTATAGTACATATAAAAATAATTAGTAATGCGTTTTGCCACATGATCATGTGCCAACATTTTTTCTAGATTTGAGTGTATTACCAGGGTGATCCTGCATCCCTGGCAAAATTGCCAAATCTGTCCCCCCTCTACTAAGTTACATTTTTGTTAATTTTTCATCCCCTCTATGATCACCTCCTCCAAAAAAATACACTTATACATGGACTTCCACTTTCTGGTGGATTTTAAAAACATTCAATGAATATACACAATATAGTTTAAACTTGTTATCGACGAGAGTGTGTTTCAACCTTTTAGCAGAATTGACCGTGAAAATTTCGTAGAGGTGGCACAGTTACGTGATCAGGTTTTCTTAAAAATGATTTATTATTAATCCAAATCATAATACTCTTCACTGGAGTAATCAAAACAATAAAACAAGTTTTAAAAAATACTTCTCTAATACAAAAAACATTGCCAGAACTCGTAACCCGATCTCGTGCACGTATATCATTCTCCCGTTCTCATCTCCAACTGACAAAATCATGTCCGCAAGCCGTCGCTGCAGTTGCATATCAAAAACCCGTTTTATTTGCATTCAAAGTATTGCCAACCGCAGATGACTAAACAAGCACCTATAGATTCGAATAATTTGAGATCATGGTATGGAATTGGGAAAATACCTAGGGACATTACTAACCTCGGCTCCAAAAATAAATTTATTGCTAAATTTTTACAAAATGTCTAACAAAACTTTTAAATTCCGACTTTTTTTAAGGATTTTGTGTTTGTTTTCAATTTTTAAATCCTTAATGTGTTTTTATGGTAATAATATGACAGTATGAACTTTTAGAATCCTCTTGTGTCTTTTAATGTTTTGTGATCATTTGTATTCATTTTAGATAGTTTATACGTTTGTAAAATTTTTTATGGCTTAGTGTTTTTAACTTTTTTATTCTCTGTGCACGACTTTTGGTTTTCGAGTGCGTTTTTTGGAGTCTTTGGGATTCACTGATCACAACTTTTTTCTTTGTGTGTTTGTTGTTCATTTTGTGTCTGCACTCATTAACTGGAGTTTTCTCTGTAGTGTATAGAAAAATAGTGTGGAAAAATTTAAATTACTGTTGGTTTCAAGTTACATTAAGACTGAATAATTCACTGTGAACTGCTTATAAAATAATTATTTCCTTCATAACTTAGTGGCAGCGCCTGGGCTTTAAGAGGATTTCTGGTTGAAGACTCAATTCCATCAAATATCCGTCTTATACAGTTCTGGTACGCATTAAATCCATCGGAGTTGAATGCCCATCTGTGTCGAATGCCTTCCTGTTGGTGTGGAAGTTTGTAAAGTACTGGCGCATGCGATAGTTTCTCTATCCAGCAAGTTCAAATTAATGAAGCTAGTCTCAAAATAACTCTCATGCTCCTTGGGGGGGAAAGTTTAATTCAATTAATTGAATCTGAAATATAAAGTAATTTTATGTTGTGTTTGTGACTCTTTTACATTACAAAGGAACAATGCTTTCTGGGTAATTAATATACAGGGTGTTCATTAATTATTGTCGGGGTTTCCGTACCTCATAACTTTCGAATAAAAAATATTACGCAAAAACCGATTACGTATTCGTAAATTACAACTCAAAGAATTTTACGTGGCAACAATGCGATCTTAGCGCATTTGCAGTCTGGGTAATTATGACGTCATAAATAAAAATGGCGACCGTTCAAGAAAAATCAATGTGTGTATTGTGGTTTTTCGAAACTAAATCAGTCATAACTACTCAACGTCGCTTCAGGACCACGTACAAGAAAGATCCTCCTTCGGATAATTCTATCAGACGCTGGTTAACACAATTTCAGGAAACTGGTAGCGTTCTACACCGAAAGGGAGCGGGAAGACCGAGCACTTCGCAGGAAAATGTTGATCGCATCCAAGAAACGTTTACTCGCAGTCCACGCAATGTTTGTCAAGAACATTGTGTACAAGACCCCTGTGCCCTCCCTTGATGAACTGAATCTCAGAATTGTTACTGCGATCCAAAATGTTACCCCACAAATGCTGCAGAACACTTGGAGGGAAATCGAATTTCGTCTTGATGTGTTACGAGCCACGAAGGGCAGCCATGTGCAAATTCATTAATCTTTTTAATATCATTAACAAAATTCTTTGAGTTGTAATTTACGAATACGTAATCGGTTTTTGCGTAATGTTTTTTATTCGAAAGTTATGAGGTACGGAAACCCCGACAATAATTAATGAACACCCTGTATATTGTAACAAAATTGCTTTGTGGGTGTACGTGAATGCATTCCAATAAGCAGGATTAAAAAAATAATGCTCTTTATTTTACAAATATTCCCAAGCAAAGAAACGTAGCACAAGTATTAACACAGCACAAGAAAAAATTCACAACAGAGACTACCAATAAATCTCAACACAGCGCTCAAAGGTTTCTTATTAGCTCGCCAGCTTGCTTGCAGGTCAAATTCCAACTGACTCCTCTCGGCTTGAGAGTTTGCCTTTATACTTTTCAACAGGAAGTGACTGCATTACGTGGGAAGTGACGTAATCTCTAGAAAGTTCATGAAACCAGTAGAAATAGGTGGAAAGTTTGAGGTCCTTCTAGAAAATTCCCTTTGTCGCCAGAGTCGCCAACTTTGCCGCCAAGTCTAGCATCTCAGGGAAACGACTTTATAGCTTTGGAACAATATATATAATTCGACTATTTTTAAAAACATTTCTTAACTTTTAAATTATAACTTATTATTTCTACTTAAATCCTAATATCCGAATAATTGTCACTGTAACTTGAAGCAGTCTGGATTCAACAAGCTCTAATGCGGTGAGGGGATTTCCCTTTCACACACTATTTATAGTTCAGACACGTAGCAATCCTTCCTTTTCTTTGTTTAAAACGTCGTGGTGACTGCGTACTTTTAGCTATATGTTTGTATCTGTACTTTCATCATGGCTTGATATATCTCAAAATTAGCTAAAATGATCTGAAACTTATCGATTAAAGCATGATAAAATAAAATAAACTGTTCTTCTTTCTACAGTGATTGCATCTTCTTTGGATTTGAATTTTCCTACACAATACTTCTTGGAATATTGTGACATATATATAGAGCATGTAAACAAACAACAAGAAAAAATCTATAGCAAATTTTAAAGTTTTTTTTTACAAAGTAAGTAAAATTTAAAACTAGAACAAGAAAATAAATTTTAATTAGCAAACATTAAAATAAAGTAAAATAACAAAAGAACTTTTTAAGAAGAAAGAAATAAAGTTAGAAAAAATTGCAACAATGTTTATGAAGCGCGCAATTGCAGCAGCTAAACAAAAAACAAACATATAGCTAAAAGTAAAAAATGAAGGAAATAAAAGCAATCCTAGAGTAATTCGAAGGTAACTAAAAGCAGAAAACAAAACAAGGAATCCATTCACGTTCACTTTCTCAAGGGCTAAGAACTTTTCGAAATGGATTCAAAAGAATGTTTGGGAAATTTTCTGTAAGAAGCAAGCCATTAGGCTGAATTATATATATACTCTCTTTTTTATATATATATATATATATATATACTGTATTGCTGTCCATCTTTCATTAAAAATTCTGATTTGGATTTGCAGTGGATGCCAGTCATGCTGGAGAAGGCAACCTCGAGATTACCGTGAGTGGCCAAGGGAGGAACATTCCGACGCAGGTGCATCCTCTGGGCAGTGCCAAGTTTGCCGTTTCTTTCGTGCCCTCCGAGCTGGTGGACCACTTCATCAGCATATCGTTCAACAAAGAGCCAGTGCCAGGTGAGTTCGATTTCTATTTAATTTCTGTTACTATGCTTCATGTGAATGCGTGATGGTGGAAGTGACTTTACCTGATATTAGAAAATGAATTATTGAGGTGTCCATGCACAGCCTGACTGATGGATTTTTTTAGCTTCTTAAAGCCAGAATTTCTAGATTAGTGAATTGTGGATTCATTGTTTTTTTCAAATTTTGTTTTGGAACAAATATAATATTCAGAGATTAATTATGCGGGTGTGAACAGACAGAATGTGGAAAATCCTGATACATTAGTTTGAATACTGTGAAGACTTTAAATATTAAGTTTACTTAGAAACAATGCATGTGAAATTTGTGGGTCAGAAAACCCCTCTGAAGATGGATTTTCTACAGGTTTTAGGGTCAATTGATTGAATAGCTGGGCAGCTGAAAATGTTTTGCATCCTTTGAGCCATTCCATGAGCAATCGTGGCATCACCAACACATGTTTATAAACTTGTTTCAGTTTCTAATCTATTATTTGAAAGGCTAATTGAAAAGTCATACTCTTTCACTAACTTTCTAATCATAATGAACAGGGAAAAATGTGATGATAATAATCCCCAGAACAAAAAATTACCGACAGTAAGTTGAACTTAGCAATTATTTTTACTTTCTCGTATACGAAGTATACAAAGAGAAAGTATTGTAATCGTCAAAAAATTCAGGCTCGAGATGTTGACGAATCTCCACGTTTTAGACCTCCCTGAGTCCGAATAACACAATTTTGGAATTATGTCTGTCTGTGAACACGATAACTCGAAAACTATGAGAGCTACGGGGATGAAATTTGGTATGTGGTCTTTACACATAATTTGTAGGTTTCTATCACATTTTGGACAAAATCCGTCATTGGGAAGTCTGTCTGTCTGTCCGCGGTCATGTGAACGCTATAACTCAAAAACCTGAATAGCTAGATGGATAAAATTTCGTACACAGTTTTATCGTCATGAATGTAGGTCCGTATCAAATTTTGGGCCAAATCCGTCAAAAGGTTGACTGTCTGTCGGTCTGTATAAGCGCATCTCCAACGAGTCTGCTATCTCCATGCGCATGCGTATTGAACACAATCTTCTGTGCACGATATTTATTGACTCCTGCTTGGCGCTTTTTTTCATCTGATTCTCCATGCGCATTCGTACTTGGTAGCAATCTGTGCACGTGGAAGGATTGTCCTTGAGCCAAGAAATAGTAGAAATTGGTATTCATTTAATCGGAACGCATCTTTTCGAATTTGATTTTTTACCTAAATATTTTCTGATAGTCATTGGATCCTGGGTTACAATAGGTTCGAATTTTTTTATCCATGCGGGGGAGGGGAAACAGCACCTTTTCAGAGAAGTATACGAGAAAGTTTAGGGGAGACCACTCCCGCTGGTTTTTAATTGAGAAGCCAAAAAGGGAACTACTTTGCAAAATAACATTTTAATTTTCATAAATTCAAGATATAATGCTACTTGTTCAGGTTTGGTAGGCATCAAATAATATTGTATATTATTAGAAATTGTGTTGGACACCTTCTGTTGTTTCACAATCTCTCCCTTGCAATTTTTAGCAAGCTATCCTCTACTCTAAGATGGATCTTGATTTGTGAGAAAGAGAATCATAGGTCATGGTCGATTATTATTTCAATTATTTATTACACTTCTTTGCTAATTTTTTGTGCATCTGAGTAGCCATGTTTATGCAAGGGAATTCAAATATAATGCTTAGTATGCTAATATGATGCTTAGTATCACTGCAATGTGTGATAAACTATCCTATATCCAAGAAAAACTATCCTGTTTAAAACTGTCATGAAAAATTCTGTGCAAAATTAAAATGGATTTCCAACGTAGACATTGAAGCGAAAGCGTCGCATTCTTGCTACCTCCAGATATAAAAGGTAAAATTGTAAACATAGGATGAAATTTGACTGTTACAGACTGTTAATACAATTAGATATTAGTGCATTAATTAAGGTTGAATTAATAACCCAAATTGAACTCTCGTGTTGAATTAACTTTCATTTTCCAGTATCCTCAAAGCATAAAATGAAATTTGTTTAGATTTATCGCTAGATGGATGATCTAATGATAGTTGGCCAAAATATATCTGCTATATTTATAACACGGCTCTCAAAATCGAAGTGACAAGTTAAAAAGTGTTGAAAGTATCACATAGTATACTGTTTTTATTACATGAACCGATTCCATGTAGACCATCTGCACTGTAGTGTCTACACTTTGGCATTAAAAAATATATATCCATGGATCGATCCAGACGAAAATTGGGGCCATTTTGCGACCCCTTCAGAAAATTCAAATTCATAAAAATGGCCCCTTTTTGTATTCTGACTTCTTTTTTTAAAGTTTTTGGATGGGGCATTGCACAAAATATATATA
The DNA here is from genome assembly GCA_013235015.1 of Araneus ventricosus. Taxonomy (NCBI): domain Eukaryota; kingdom Metazoa; phylum Arthropoda; class Arachnida; order Araneae; family Araneidae; genus Araneus; species Araneus ventricosus. Next base: position 50,492 of record BGPR01009647.1, read on the forward strand.
CTAGTATTTTTTTTCAGTATTATATCAAATTACTGCATATATTAGGTTCAATGAAACACTTTTGATATTAAACGTAAAATATAGAAATATGACAGCCAAAATTGAAAGTGACATGATAAAAATTTTTTCACAAAAATAATTTTTTTTCTCACACAAATATATATATATATATATTTTCTTTACAAAAATGGGCCTCTAAAAAAAATACCTTGATCGATCCCTGATATCGTAAGACATTATACAGTGTACACAATAGTAATAGTTTCACCATCATGTAATATTTAAAACTCCCCCCCCTCCGTACAAAAGTTATCGGATACTAATAAAAAATATACTCTGTTAATGACTACGAAAATGAAGTAATCTTTTTTAATTAGAAATATTTGAAACTTTCCTTTATACCAGACATGACACATTTCCGCGGAAATGCGGATTTCCGCTTTTTCGGCATCAAATTTAATCATTCTTGGGATCGATGCAAATCTGCATTAAAATTTTTGTTAATGTGTTTGGGGGGGGTGCTCATGCAAACAAAAACTGTGCGCCATGTGAAAATTTTGCTTACGGCTCTAAGACGAAAGAATTTCGAATTCATAGCATATTGCGTAATCCTGCCGAAAGTTATGTATCAGCGTTTTACCGCGCTTTGGGGTCAAAGTTTAGCATTGGGAGGAGTGCTTGAAGGTTGTAGTAATTTCTTTCTCGTTTTGCCCAATCAGAATTCGGAATGAATTCTGATTGGATGAAAGAAAATCATCCACGAATTTCTTCCGAGGGAAAAAAAGATTGTTACCTCTCCGTAAAGGAAGCCATTTCATTTTTGTTAGTTTTTGTTCCCTAACATTTGTCTACCAACACAGACATGACACATTTGTGCGGAAACGCAGATTTCAACATTTTCGGCATTGAATTTTGTCATTTTTGGGATTGATGTAAATCTGCATTAAATTTTTTTGTAATGCGTTGGGGGAGGGGTATGTGCACACAAAAGACGTTAATAGCGCACAAACAAAAACTGTGCGCCGTGTGCACATTCAAAATAATGTCAGATTTGATAGATAAAAGATCAGGAAGAATGTATATTGAAACATATTCTTCAATTTAGAGTTTTTAATACAAAATGATGAGCAAAGAGCAGTCTGCTGTTGAAAATTTTAGAAAAAAAAGATTTTTTGAGTGATGCTTATTGATAATAACATTTGCAAACATTTAAAGTCATCAGGCAAATGGCACTAAGAGGAACTTGATAGTAAGAAAATAGCAATGAGAAAAAAAATAATAAAAAAAACCCAAAGAGCAAAATTTAGAAAATGGAGGAAAATAGCAGACTGTAGCATAAAAGAGAGCTTGAACTGTTAGCTCAAAAAATGAGAAACAAAAGTCTTAATAATTATGTATAATCAAAAGAAAGTTTTTACATGGCCATATTTTTAGTGAGATGATTTTTACCATAGATTTTATTTTAACAAAACTTTTTACGTAATTCATTTTTCATCCATTAATTTATTTAAATAATAATTCTACAATATTTTTAATATCTCAAGCACTATTTCTATAAATTTATTCATTTATTGTTCAATTAATCTACTTTTTTAACCTCTCGGTGTTTATGTTTGACACGATTCAGTATTTATGAAGTTCAGCTTTTTTTGTTCCAAGCCTGTGTCATGTCTGTTATACACAATAGTATATTTCAGAGGATGGAAATACCATAGTGACAGAAGCGGAGGATTTTACTCTTGAAAGATCTACATACAACTGCCCTTGGCTAAAAATTGGTTTTGGCAAATCTTGCCAGAATTTTTCAAAAGTTTGACCTTGGGCCTTATTTATTGTCATTGAAAAGGCTGATTGAATAGGGAATTGCTTACTCTTAAATTTAAAAGGCATACTAGTGTCAGGTTTCGTTTAGGAAACAAACCGATTGTTGCATCTGCAAAAGAGAAATTAACCTATTTTTTTACTGCCATATACCTTAGTGTTTTATATATATAGATATGAAATTTGTAATTATGATTGATTAATAGATCCTTTATTTTAATGTTCTTTTGATTATATTTATAGGCAGCCCATTTAAAGTGAAGTTGACTGATTCTCCAAGCAAAGTTTCTGTGTCTGGATCTAATTTAATTGCTGCTCCTGTTAGCGAAACGACCAGTTTTGTTGTCCATGGGTTATCAGCAGAAAGTCAGAACTACTCCATAGATATTGAAGGTAAATACTATTTGAACTTGAATGTAGAATTCTTGTATGCTTTATTACAAGCTTGCTATTTATGTGACTTGTTTTTAATTCTTTGGTCTGGGAATAAATTGACGGAATCTTTAAAATTCTGTTTCATTTTCTTAAGATAAAACTTCTGTCATTTGATTGTCCACGTATCAATTCTTTCCTTGCATGTGACTAATTTTTTTTTTGTTTCCTTTCATAATATAACAACAAATATATTGCTGAAGTGTGTAAGTCTTAATTTAGATTTTTAGTTTTTATAGCATAATTTTTCCTTGTTTTATTATTTTACTTTACTAGTAAAATAAGCTGATCTTTGATGTTAAAACCCAAAAATAAATTTTGACAGCAAATTTGTACTCTCCTTTAAAAAAGTGCATCATTAAGGATATATAAATAGTATGAGACTTGTAAAATGAGGTGGAAAATAAATTAAAATAAAATATTTCAAATGTGTTATTTGCAAAAACAAGAGAACTGAGACTCTGTCATCATTTATTCAGTTTTTACTCCAAAAGATCTCTGTAAAACTGTTTTTAAAATAAGAAAATTTAATCATTTAAAAGCAATAGCAAATGTTATTATTATTTACAACCAGTTTTAATTGGTTCTTATTGTTTTGTTCGGGGATTCGTTGATGTGGTATTCAAAAGGACTGTTTTGATGAGTTATGCTTAACAAATCAATTTCGAGGTTCAAAATTTTCAACTTCAAAGGTGTTAAATTATTGAATTTGCTTTTGGCTTTAGAGGGTGTATAGAAAATTGAGAACGTGTCAAAGCATGGCATTTGAAGGAAACCTTTTACTGAAAAATACATGATTTGAAGCTCTGACGTCTTGAAAGTCTCAAAATTTAGCTTATTGTTTTAAATATGTAGATTTTAAGTGATAGTGCTAAATAAAATATGAAAATACTTCGTTTATTAATTTATCCTCAGTATGAAAAGTGATGAAGAAAATGTATTCATATACCCAAGCTTGTATTTGAGGAACTACAAAATCTTTTACTTCTAAATTCTAGGTCCAGATGGGAATAGGATTCCTTATAAAATAAAGGAATTATCCGATAATGCATTGAAAGTGGAATTCTCTCCTCAAAAGACAGGTGTGTAAATTTCTCCACATGCCTGATATTTATTTTCTATCTGTTGATGCTTCATGTTTCTTTGTCTTTTTAATGTCTTTAAATTTATTAGCCATCATCGTAGCTTTTTGCATTTTTAATCTTAGGTGAATACAGAACTCACATCCTTGTTAATGGAAATCCTTTGAGTGAAAGTCCTTTTGTAACTAAAGTTTATGACGTGAAGCAAATTAAAGTGAAGGAAATTCCCAAAGGAGTTGTAGGAAAGCCTGTTACTTTCATAGGTAAATATTTTCGAAAACTTTCTTCTTCTGAATTACAGCATTTCTCATTTTGTTCATTGAATATTCATAAATATGCATATCTTTTAGTGGAAACCTCTAACGCTGGACCTGGGAACTTGGAAGTGGCTGTCAATAAGGGACAAGTTGCTACTGTTCCCCAAGCTCAAAGTCCCACCCAGTACGCAATTTCGTTTACACCCCAAGATGCTAAACGCCACATAGTTGATTTAAAATTCAATGGTGAAACTGTTCCTGGTGAGGAGTTTTCCTTATTTAGCTGTGAAATGAGCACTTTTAATTATATTCTTGCATGCATTTTTTACTTTCTCGTATACAAAGTCTACAAAGAGAAAGTATTGTAATCGTCAAAAAATTCGAACTCAAGATTTTGACCAATCTCCCTGTGTCCGAAAAACACAATTTTGGAATTATGTCTGTCTGTGTGTCTGTGAACACGATAACTCGAAAACTATTAGAGCTACGGGGATGAAATTTGGCTTGTGGTCTTTAAACATAATTTGTAGGTTTCTATCAAATTTTGGACAAAATCCGTCCAAGGGAAGTCTGTCTGTCTGTCCGAGGTCATGCGAACACTATAACTCAAAAACTTGAATAGCTAGATGGATGAAATTTGGTACACAGTTTTATCGTCATGAATGTAGGTCCGTATAAAATTTTGGGCCAAATCCGTCAACGAGTTGACTGTCTGTCAGTCTGTATAATCGCATACTTGTTAAGCATTCGTTTCAAAACTGATCTCCATGCGCATGTGTACTTAGCAATCTCTGGTACCAAGCGGGAGGATAATACGTCACTTTGTCCTTGAGATGGAGTTTGTGATAGATATATTTTACCTCCTGTTTTGCTTTCGCTCGCTCGTATAATAGCAGATCTTGCTGCAGTGTGATGGAAAATAAATATTGTTAAGTTTTAATACATAGGCATCTCTTTTAATATGATTCTTCACTTAACTATTTTACAATCACTATAATCTGCAATGAAAAACCTTCTGATATTCGTTGCATTCTGGATTACAGTAGGTTCGATTTTTTTTATCCACGCAAGGGATAAAAAAAAAGGGGAAATGTCAAATTTTTCAGCAGTATACGAGAAAGTTTAGGGGAGGCCACTCCCACTGGTTATTGTTTGATAAATTCCACTCACCCCCCTCATTTTTCTGAAAACTCGGCCATTTAATTAAAATCTGGATCATTTTGTATTTGATGCCTTATCCTTTTCTTCATGAAAGATCGGCATTTAATTACTCCAATATTCTTCCTTTACAAGATAAGGTTGACATTTTTGCAAATGCTTTTTAGTATTCCTTAAATTATTTTCCCATGCATTTTGTGTATTCTAAGCATTGTAATAGCAGTTCAAGAACCATGAAAAAGTTTTTTTAAATGTTCATCTTGGTTAAAACTGCCTTTTTGAAATGTGTTTGAGATTGCATTCGCTTTTATTGGTACTAATTGATTGCTCTTATTTATCTAATTTTAAACATCACATTTATCTGAACATTTATTGAAATTAAAAAAAAAATTCTTTTGTTAGAATGACCCATAGTTTAAGAGAGCTATGGGTACCAGGACCAGATTAAGCCTTGTAGAGGCTTATAGGCAGCACAAACTTCGCCCCCCCCCCTTCCCTATCTGTACTTCCAAAAACAAGTATTTTTAATGATTTTCATTCCATCTCTATACAAACCGTTTTTAAGTAATGGCAAAATGAAATAATTAAATATTTAATCGGGCGTCACTTTCAGAAGAGTTGGTTTCGGTCTTTTGCAGATAAAAAAAATTTGTAAGCTTTAAATCTAAAAGTAATTTTTAAAAAATGGTAAAAAAAAATACAAAAATTGAATATCTAAAAAAGACAAAACTATAACAGTAGAAGCAATTTATTTGGTGCGCACAAGTGCTGCATCATCCAGGAAAAATTGCAAAGTATAAAGATTTTAGATATGAAATAAGGAAAGATTTAATTGTGAAAGAGTTAAAAATACAAAAATAATAACAAACAACGAGGAGGAATAAGAATCTGGTGGATGATGTCATCAGAGGCCTTCATCCATGCAGATTCAAAACCAGAATAGGTTTCCTGTAGAGGAAAAAGACTTTAAGGTCTGAATTATGAATTTCCTCTAAGGCCTGAACCCATTGTATAAAGACAGTTACTGTTTTGCTTTATCTTAATAATTATATCTAAATGTACACTGGGATTTATTGTATGTTTTAATAATTTTTTTTCTTGACTAGGTAGAGACTTGATGCCTTAGATTTTTTTTTAAATCAGACATAACAGGGGAGATTAAAATTTTTTCAACTGTATGCAAACTTTATTTCCCCATAAAATACTGAGCACTCGTAGGTGTTAT
>BGPR01009648.1:0-56451 GCA_013235015.1 Araneus ventricosus
CAAATACCAATAGGATCAAACTACATGATAAATAATTGATTTTGAAAGATGTAATTTATATTATATATGTAATAAATTATAATTTTTTGCATTTTAAAAATTATTCCCTTTTCTCCCCATTTAACCCGAGAGAATGCATGCCTCCTTAGCGAACATTAAGACACGCGCGGGGGTCATAGAATGACCCCAAACTGGAAGTCAACCCTGCGCTGATAAAAAACATTATATTTTTAGTTGGAAAAAATAACGCTTTTGACTTTTAGACATTAAGAATAGAGTGCTTAACACAAATCAAATCTACTCCAATAATATCCACTTATAAACCACGGATTTCTAGAGGGTCCATTTTTCGTGCATCTCTTTCACATGTAAAGTTCGGTGCAGATTTCTCAATAAATATATTTGTGAACTCTACAATTAACTGTATCATGTTATCGTGGATGAATAACTCCCAACTCTTCACAGGGCTTATTACATCTTCCGCTGGCCCTTTTGTTCCAGGTAAGCGCAACACAATATTATGACATCGAGTACAAGTATTCTGCCTAAATTTTGTTTTCCTCCACTGTACACCATCTTTTGATGAACACCATTCCGAGTTATTCACTTCTTCATTTCCAGAAACTCCATCCTCTTCCGATTCTATATCATGATCGCTGAAACTTTCATGATCTAAAAATTCTCTTCTAAAATATCCTCAGATCCATTGTCTTCATTGCCAAAGTCTGAATCTTCATCAGTTTCAATTTCAGCAAGTTCATATAAGCACTTCATTTCTTTTTCAAATGGAGTCGGCATTGTGAGCAGCAGATAAATAATTATATTCCGAAAGGACAGCAATGACCTGACATTATAAGTCGCGTGAAATAACTGGTATGTGGAACGAATGGAAGGACATGCGGGGTCATTCCATAACCCCAGTAACTGACAAAACATGTATTAGGGGACGAAAAATTCTGGAAATACTTTCTAAATACTCGGAAAACGCAGAGGGGGTGACTAACTCAGTTACTGATAAGAAAGAAATGAACAGGTGGCTATTTTTCTAGGAACCGGAGTTTGCCGGGGGCTTGGGGTCATAAAATGAGCCCTGGACATCATCCTGGGTTGAATCCAAAGATGAGAACACTTTCCCTTTAACTTTCGAGTCGTGAGCTTTTAGTTCTTCCCAGGACTCTCAAAATCTATTGACCATAACTTAACTGTCTAACATTGATAGGGCCGTGCAAACTGCACACAAGTCTCCATAGAAGTCCAGAATCAGCAATTTTAATCAGTTTCCAAACGAGGGAAATCCCCCTTTTAACTGTATATAAAGTTCAGACGCATTGTCATCACTCTCTTCCAGCCCTAAACACTTGACAGGTAACCTGTGAGCTATATGTGTTTTGGTAACTGAAATCAATATTTAAAAACCTAAATGTAATCTTTTAAATTTTCAAGCAGCATGGCTTTACTTCCAATAAATGGAGTCATGAGTGTACTATGGCTGCTTTTCCTTCCTCAAGTCTCTGCACTTCTAATATTGCTCCTTTCATTTTTTATATATACTAGCTGATACCCGCGACTTCATCTGCCTAGTAACACATTATTGGTGCCTTGTTGCTCGGGATAAAAATATTTTCATGTCTAATAGTTTTAATGTAAAAAATACTTTTATATGAAACATTATAATAAACAAACTCTTTTATTGTCTGAAATTTTTAATTAAAAAGAAAATATCAAGTGCACCAAACGATTTTTAAAGACAACCAAAAGCTAATTTTTTCCAAAAGTTATTAATAATTTTTAAAGAATGACATGAAATCTGATTAAACATTGTAATGTTTCAGTTTTATTTATTCAGATAAGTATTTGACGGGATTCCAACACAAAATCTTTCTATCGTCTGTACCTGTTATTTTTAAGTAAAATTAGAAAACCTGCTGCACAAAAGATTTTTAAGATCTCGTAGTTTCTAACAAAATTAGAAACTGTCCCAAACAATTTTTAAAACAGCAGAATTTTTTCAAAATTTTTTTCGTAAGTTATTAATAATTTTTTAAGAATGATACAAAATTAATCATTAAGAATGATACAAAAAAATCCAACATTTAAATCTCCATCCAATGTTAAAAGCAAGTAGTCTAGTTTTGAATGAATTCTTAAGTAACAGGAAACCTCAAAACAATTTTTAAGTTAATGAGCTATTTGTGAATATCAATGAAGCAAAAAAGAAATCTTATTTAAATATCTCTCTTTCCCATTTTTGGCTATTTTGTAATCAATTTACTAAACAAATCTAAGGCAGTGCCATGTTCTTTTCTTGTGTGATACTGCACAAGCGTAATGGAAGCATAGTTTTTAAATAATGAAAAATTCAGGGCTTGATATGTCAATGAGGTGTACTGACGTTTACTACCATAAGGAACTCCTGACTGCTGCTGAATAAAGCACTTGACCCTTTGCCAGTTGTTGGACACATGACTCACAATGTTAGTCCGAATTTTAGCCATCGGTGAAACAACATCATATACCAGATAGAACAGGAAAAAGAGACATGCATTGTAACCATGCTTTTCTACTATTCTGCAGGGGATCTGCAATCCATTACTCACAACATTTTCCACATCCATAATTGTAGATTTAGTTAACTTAGTAGATTAAATTAGAATATTCATCATTCAATTTCCAGCCTAGGAGGATAAAAAATCCAGTTAATCAGTATCTAGAACACAGATCTAAAATAAATGGAAAAGAATTAGAAAGTATTTGTAAAAGAAGAATAGAAAAAAGAAATTTGTACTTGTAAGGAAAGATTTGGGTGAACAGGCTAAATCTGAAGTGAAAATGAAAGTTGTTGTTCCATGTTTTTAGAGAGACAAAGCAGGAGGCCAGATTAAACACCTACTATAATGAACTGACAGCGTTAGCAAAAGCGTGCGTGAACTGCATTTAATGTCATATGTTTATATATTATAAATCTAGCATTTTCTTTTTTTTTACTGAAAGAATATCGTCTGAGATGTGAAATACTTTTGTGTGTTACTATTTAGAGCTAGATTTTCGTAGTCAGAATATCATTAATTATTTTTTTTGCAAACTATTGTACATAACATATGATGCTTGCATTATTAGTTGCAAATGAGTCTTCTTTCTTGAGTAGAAATTCTAGTTCTAGAGCTGAATTTGAGTTTTTAATCAGAGTCGCAACAACAAAGTCTGTTGTTTTTTAAAAGTCTTGTCTATTTTCTCTACAATATAAATATATACAATGACAGCATACCTATTTACAAAATGCTTATCAAATTATGTTTCAAAATATTGAAAGGAATAACTTTCTTACTGTAACATGCCATCACCAGTACTTAGTTAATAATGTTTTCTTTTCTTTTTTAAAGATCGGTGACAGAACTCTGTTACGCATGCTTTAAAAAAAGCTGCAGGTGACAACAAAAAATACATTAGAAATTGTATTTGAAAACATCTTCAAAAATTAATTAAAATTAAACAGAAAGTCGCATAGAAATGAAATTGGTGTAATTGAAAAGCTAATTTTTTTAACTTTAAGGTAATGCTAAAATGGTTTTTGCACAATGATATCCTCTGAAGTTATTGCATAAAACATTAAAACTTAAGGTAATTTTTAATTAAAATTCTAATTAAAAGTTTGAAAAATCCTTTCTTAGTGAGCACCTACTACCCAAGCAGCAACAACCTGCCAAATTTCAAGTCCTAGTGGTTTGGGAGATTTTGTGAAGAGTCAATGAGTGACTTTCTCTCTTAGATTCAGCATGATTAATTGAAAATGCTTCAAATAACTCAAGCTTCAATTCATTAAACATCACAAATTACAGGATATTTGTATCCATTAGCATGAAAAACGGGGTTTATTTAATATTTTGGTATATTTTCAAAAATAATTCCGTAAATATATTTATCAAGTAAATATATGTCAGTTAAAGAGATTTATCAAGATTCAGAAAATATTCACTTGAAAAAAATATGCAGCATGGGAGTTCTCAAGTCAGATCTCACATTCATTCATTCAAAATTTTCATTAAATTATACTTATAATTTGTATTTAAAACTCACCAAACATTTGGCACAGAAAAGATGCATTTAGATTTCCAGTATTTATTTTATGTACCCTTTTATTCTTTGCATTGTTTTACTCAAAACTTGTTGATGACACTGCCAAAAGTAATAGTTATCTAGATTTTCATTTCGTATATTCTTTTAGCTATTCTGGAATTAAATATTTTTAGGTTCAGTAGTTTCAAAATATACATTTGCTTCACACTGTATATATTCAAAGAACACCAAAAAATATAAATTATTTCACTCATCATCAGGTGGAAGTTCTTCTTTCGAACTATTTTCTAACTTTATGCAGAGCACACCATTTACATCTGCTACTCATAGGGTTTTATTTACCCATAGGTTACAGTTGAAGCACACTTGTTTTACTAGATGTGTAATCAGTGAAAATAAAAATTATTAGACAAAAGAAAGGAAGCTATGTAGATATTACTATCCTCTTCTAATGAATAAAAACACTGTGCAAATATTTCTAAAACACTAGAAAAATACATTAAACAATAATAAATACTTAAAACAATCCATAACAATGCAACTATAAAAACTACAATTTAACAAAAATATTTTTATACTCCTACATGAATTAATAGTTTAAGTCCTGGCTTAATTAAAAAAATAATCTATGCAGAATTTGAATCTTGTCTCCACACACATTACTTCAAACATAAAACTTCCTCCTTTTTTCCCCTTCAAAAGTTAGCATGCATTTAATTTCATAATTTATATTCAAAAACCTTTCAACATAGAATCGAAATTCAGAAATCTTATGGGGCTTGCATCTACCAGATGCTGGGTACTTTGACCAAATAAGACTAAAAGCCTTTCTGACACACGTTTATTGTCAATAGACGACACAAACACAGAGATACACATAAAACGTACAACCACGCCGAGATCACAAGCAGTTCTCATTATAGCAGTCAGCTCGCAGGCTGACGTCACAACATCGCCGCCTGGTGGCGGTTACATTTCGCTTCACTTTACAACATCCTTCCCCCCTCTTGAGACTCAGAAAGAGTCTCAAGCACATAATGAACATTATTCAAAAGATCAAGTCTTTTAGGTGCTTTCACATATCTTCCAGAGGAGGTGTATTTTCTCATTATTACATCATCAGCAGGTGCTAATTTATTTTCATTATCAGACACATCATCAGAACTAGATTCCTCCCCACCTGGTTCCCTATCAACAGATTGGTTCGAATAAATTTCTAAAGGGTAGATACGCTGTATAGGGTGTAAAAATGTCCCATGAAGAGTTTTAAGTTTAACAGTGCTAATTTTCCCATCGTGCCCTGGAATCAACTCAACAATTTTCGCCAAAACCCAAAACAAACGTTTTTTATTATCATCACCTACTAAAACTATTTCTCCAACCTGAGGATTACATGAATGCTTTTCATTATGTTTTTGCACAAGTTGGCCAAGGTATTCCTTTCTAAAGCGTTGGCATATGTCCTTCACAAGTTTACTTCGATATTTTATTCTTTTGTTGAGACTGCTCGAATTTAACTTTTCAATATCCCCAGTGTTCGAACTTCTGTTTTCGATAAGGAACATGCTAGGGGTAAGAGAAATCAATTCTTCTGGATTTTCTGAATAACAATTAACGGTCTACAATTAATGATAGATTCACAAATTACAGTATACAGTTCACCAGAAATCAACACTGATTTACCTAAAGTACGTTTTAAAAAACCCTTTAGAGTACGAACCAACCTTTCACACCAGCCTCCCCACCAAGCTGCGGTAGGAGGAATAAATTTCCAAAATATGTTAGGAGTTCTGGTTTCTTTTAGAACTTTACTCCAATTCAATTTTGATAGATCATTAGAGGCACCTCGAAAGTTAGTTCCATTATCGCAATAAATCGTTCGTGGCCGTCCACATCTAGCTATAAACCGTCTAAGGGCCAATAGAAAAGCGTCAGAAGATAGGGAATTTACAAGTTCAAGGTGAATGGCACGGTATACCGCACAAGTAAAAAGAATTATCCACACCTTTCCTTCATTTTTCAAAAACAGTGGCCCCACCAAATCTATTCCCACAATTTCAAATGGCCAACAATCTGTTACTCGGTCTGGTGGCAAAGGTATTGGTTCGCTTGACATAGATTCAATCTTAAAGCGTTTACAAATAACACAGTTATACAGGACATTTTAATAGCTTTCCTAGCCCTGATTATCCAACATCTTTCTCTTAACAGGCATTGCATCATTTGAATTCCGGCATGACAGTTTTTCCTATGTACAGTTCTAATTGAGAGCTTAGTAAATTCACATTTTTCTGGTAACAGTATTGGATACAGAAAAGATCTATCATCATTTCTATTAATTATTTTCGTTTTCACTCTTAGAATACCTTCATTGTCTAGGAAAGTGTCAATAAAATTGGAAGATTTTGCATCAGAAAGATAATAACTCTGAACTAAACGAATTAACTTCTTTTCAGAATATTCAATTTCAGATTGTGAAAGTTCAGTCTTTACATTTTCCATTAACCACTTTGCAATTATTTACAAATCTCAATACCCAAGCAAATACTCGAATCATTTTATCATAATCAGATACTCTTTCTGCATACCAAGGGTGTGTGTCTTCTGTTAGATTCATGTTTACTAATTTGCTCTTTCTCTTTTCAATATCTACTTCTTTAGGTTGACAAATAATGTCACTAACAGGCCAAGACTCAGGGTTTTCTTTTAACCAAGATGGACCCTCCCACCATTTGGAATTTAACATTTGTTGGGGAGTACATCCACGAGATAAAAGATCGGCAATATTCATATTACCTGGTACATGTCGCCATGAATAACATCCAGTTAGCTCTCTGATCTCTTTAACGCGATTGGCAACAAAAACAGATATCCAGTCTCCAGATTCTTTAATCCACCACAAAGCAACAGTGGAATCCGACCAGAGTGTGACTTTAATACTTACTGCACCGATCGCCTTGATAACAGAATTAACAAGTCCAGTGACGAAACAAGAGGGGGGCAACCGGGGCTATTGCCCCGGGCGCCAGCCGGCAGGGGGCGCCAAACCAGGGGATTTGAAAAACTTAGGAGAAAAATAAAAAAAATAGCACAACGAATATATATGTTTTACTTTTTAATTTTCTGTTTAAATTCTAGCCCTGCATCAAAACCAGTTGTAATGTTATTAAATAATTACGTAAATTTAAGATGTGTCTGTTGATAAAACCCAAGCAACGCCGGTGCAACGAGACGCAGGGGGCTGAAGGGTGTGACTGATGGATTCGTGTAGGAATGTGGGGACGCATCGCACTACAGCTTCCTTCCGCATATGCGCCTGTCCGGACTCTAGAAATGGGCTCATATTACACCCCCTATCAACCCTTTACTGAATAAAATCGTCCAATAGGGGTAGTCTTCGGATATTGAAACGGAAGGTAGGAGACAATTCCGTAACGTAACCTCACTCTGCTACTCAACGAAAGATGTCCCGAAAATTGTCAAGCTCTGAAAACCGTAAAAAAGCTAAAGAGAGAGAAAAAATAAAATAATCTCTCCTCATTTTTGTCATCGTGGCTAAAAGAAAATACCAATGAAGGTAAGTGGTATTAATCTGCTCTTTTTCATTGTTAAGCATCAGTTTTTCAAAACTGTCTCTGGACAAGTGGTTGTCCTTTCGAATTTTGTCTACATTAGGCACACTTTAACCCTTCAACCGGCTGAAACGTAGAAAGTCGCTCTCTGATGACTATTCTAAAACCGGCTCCGTCGCAGAAAGTCGTTCTTCGATTATTACTCTTAAACCGGCTCTGGCGTAGAAAGTTGTTCTCTGTTTAACCGGCTCCGAAACAATTGCGTTCACCATTTAACTACAGAGAGGCCGTTTTCAAAGCATTCAGCTGAAATATTTTTGCCGTTCAAAGGGTTAAAGTAGTGGTTCTCAAAAGTGCGCCCTAAAAGATTTCCGGGTGAACCCTGCGGTATTCCAGAGAAATATGTGTCCAGATATAAAAATAAATATATTTACTATTTTTGTTATTAGTTTTCCAGTTCAAAGACAGTTTTCATTGCAAACTGCTAACCTTTCTGGTTGCCTTTTCTCCTTCTGATTAAATACGAGGAAATGTCTCTTGAAACCTTTTTGGTTTTCCATAAAAGAAGGATATGTCTCAATATCTAAAAAAGTTTAAACTTTTTACTGCAATTTTCAACATCATATTTATGTGAATTAGGATTTTTCCCCCCTCACCACCATTATGTGTAAAGAGAGAGGAAGACTCTCGGTGGAAATTTTGAAAAAAATTGAACCCGAAGGATTAGACATTAAGAACTGCCGAGGGCAATCATACGATAACGGCGAAAATATGGCTGGTAAATATCAGGGAGTACAGGCACATATTTCAGAAACTAACCCTTTGACCAAATTTGTACCGTGCGCTGCTCATACATTGAATTTGGTTTGAGTAATGACAGGTTACTTCGGAACTGTTAATTGCCTTTGCATATATTTTAGCGCTTCTACAAATAGATGGGAGGTTTTATTAAAGTATTCACCACTGGCACTAAAAAAAGAAAGTGATACTCGGTGGTCATCTCGTAGAGAAGCTGTAACTGTTGTCCACAAATACTTGAACAAGATTGTAGAGGCTTTGAATCACCTGGCATTAGATGCAGTATCAAGCCCTGAAACGAAGTCTGTGTCTGTTTCACTTTTGAAAAGTATTCAGACCTTTGAATTTGTAGCTTTTATTTGCTTCTGGTATAAAACATTAAAAGCAATAGACATCGTCAGTAAAATGCTTCAAAAAGAGGATATAGCCGTTGATGTTGCCTGCAACCTCTTAAAAGGACTGGCTGCACAAATAGAAGATTGTAGAGGTACAATTGTGAATAAAGTCCTTGAAGAAGCAAAACAATCTTGTCTTGACCCGTCTTTGAAGGAAGTGGAAAAGATTTTTTGACGAAAAATGTGAAGATGAAAGCTCTGAAATTTCTCAACATAAAAAATTCAAACTTGCCCTACTGCAAGTGAATGATAGAATAGAAGCGGACTTAGAGAGACGATTCCAATCAATGCAAAAAGTGAATGGAATTTTTGGAATTCTTGTCTCCCAAACAACTGACGACTCTTGATAACAAAATTTTAAGATAGAAGGCTGCTGTTTGGCAAATATGTACCGAGACGATCTGGACAAGGATGAACTATCTGTTGAAATAGAGAGTTTTAAGTATTCTGTGATAGGTAGCGACAATTTAGCTGGAAATGAATAAAAAAAAAGAGTAAGCTAAATTCTACTACCCTTGACTTTTAAAATTATTTATATACAACTGGTCTTCATGAAAACTGTTCAAATTTGACCACGGCCGTAAGAATCTACTTGACTCTACCAGTTTCTGTCGCATCGAATGAGAGAAGTTTTAGCAAACTTAAAATCATAAAAAACTATTTAAGAAACTAACCAAGCAAGATCGCCTTTCTAATCTTGCAGTGATTTACATTGAACATGAGAAGGCATCAAACGTTTCCTACGATGATGTGATAAAACTTTTACAGAGCAAAAAAGAGGAAAATTAAACTAAAATAATTTGAGCGTTTAATGGTTAACAGAGTAAACTAACCTATCCATCTGAAAAATTGTTTGTAACATTAATTTTTCCAAGTGGGACACATAGTTAGGATATTATCATTGTTATATTATTGCACATGTTTTTTATAATGTACACTATGTAAAACTTGAACTCAGTGTATTTGTATTAGGTCAAACAAAATTATTTTCTTCGTAAGTTTTTTTTTCTTTATTAAATACTTACAAACATATTAATTAGTGTTAGACATTTTTCAGTATAGAACGGTAGATTTTAATTAAGACTTTAAGCAAACTAATCTATGTGCTATTTGTTGGTGTTCGGGTAGGTGTAGGGGGCGCTAATCGCAGATTTTGCCCCGGGCGCCAAAATACCTAGTTTCGTCACTGAACAAGTCTTGCTCCGATGCAACAAGCCATCTATTCCAACCTCGGAATGCTCAAAGATTTTAAAGGAGCCACTCTGTTCTTTGCGCGAATGAGGCTCACTTTACTTTCACCTTTTACCTCAGATCTAACAAAGACACAAGCAGCATATGCCCCCTTGCATGCATCTACAAACACATGCAATTCAGAAGTTTCATTAAAGTTCATAAAACGTGGCAAAGCTACATCTTTCAATAAATACATTTCATTCAACCATTTAGAAAACTTATCGACGAAAGTAAAAGGTAATTCCTCCTCCCAAGAAAATTAAGATTTCTACAAATCTTGTAATATGAGTTTAGGGAGCAATGTAGAAGGAGTCAACATGCTAAGAGGATCATAGAATTTTTGTACCGTAGACAAAATAAATCTCTTGGTTATTTTAGTTTCACATGATAAAATTTCAAAATCAATTTTACACTTCATTGTATCCTCATCTAAATTCCAAATTATTCCTAAAACCGAAGTGTTTCCAGAATGCTTACTAGCATGTCTACACTCCACATTGCTCTCCCAACCCCTCAAATTAGAACAACCTTTAGACATGATAAGTTTTGCTTTTTCAATAAAATTCTCAGCCTCTGAAACATCATGCACTCCAGTTAAACAATTATCAACGTAGAAAGAACATTTAAGTTTCTGTACAACATCATAAAATTCTGTACAATTTTCAAGAAGATGCATAATTGTAGCATTCAATAAAAAGGGCCTCAAAGAAACACCAAATACAATTCTACAATGTCTGTAAATCAATTCTACATCATTACAAGGATAAAAAAATCTCAGAAAGTCTCTATCCTTAGGTGCAACAGACAACATTAAGAATGCCTTTTCTATATTCGCACTAATACCGATTGGATACATTCTAAATCGATCAAGAATATCAGGTATTAATTCTATAAGATTAATTTCTTTAAATAAACATTCGTTCAAAGAAGGATTCCCCCTCCGAGAGGCAGAAGCGTCAAAAACCGGACGAATTTTAGTAGTTTGATTATCTAATTTAATCACTGGCCGGCGTGACAAATAATGGCATTCTCTATTCAATTCGAAATCTGGCACATGTTCAATTTTTCCCAATCCTGGAATACTTTCTGATAATCCGAAAAAAATTCCTCTTTTCCAGACTAACTCTTTATTACTGGGTAAATTCTTAGAATCATATTTCCATGGAAGTTCTACTTCATATCTTCCACCAGGAAGAATTTTCATTTTGTCATTAAAATCAAGATCGCCCTTTTCTTTTTTAGTTTCAGTTGGGCTCGATATCCCTAAAACCTCAAGTTGCCAAAGTTTATTTATCGGTATGTTCATGGAATGCATTCATAATGTCGTTAAAATATTATCCTTTTTACATGAGCCTTTTCCAAATACAGTCCAACCCAGTTTCGTTTCTACGGCTGTTAAGCCGGACTCTAATTCAACAGTATTTCCTGTCAATAATTTTCCTAAAACATCTGCTCCGATCAAAAGATTAATTTCCATTTCATTTCGAAAAGAATCAGTAAAATCTATTTTCTTTCTTTTTAATTCATTCAAGATCTCTTTATTCTCAATCCTAGGTATAAAATCGCAAATCATTTTTTCAGAAAGAACTTCAAAACTACAAGAAAAAGTTCTATTTAAATTACTGACCTCGACTGGAAATACTTCATGATATGTTGGCTTAGTTTCTTTTCCCCCGAACAGAGCATGAATCACTGTTTCAGTTCTAAGACAGGGTTCCCACTCTTATTGAAGAAAAAAATTCAAGGACCATAAAATTACATATTTTAGAACACAAAAATGCAAAGGACAAATTTAAATAAAATATTTTCAACTTTAACATTCAAATACGTCATCTTATGACTACTTATGACTTTTAGATGCTTAAGTGAAGAGTATCAAAGGCATATGTTTTTCTCACCTTGCAGTTAGTAAACCAAAATCTACAGTGCAAAGTTAGTTTTGAGATCACAGTTCAAGCACCCTTACTATTAGGTATAGTGTACTACTACTAGATGCTAATTTTACACAAACTACTATTAAGCATTACTTGCATAGCTCACTTCACAAACACATTAGCTGAAACAAATTTCATTAAAAAATTGTTAGCCCCACAAGAACCTCTATTCTAACTTCTGACCATTGCTTGGGAATGAAGGGGGGGGGGGAAGCAAGAGACAGGTACAAATCAACAAACCTTTATTTACATTTAAATAAATAACCTTCAAAATACTTTAAATTTACATTTTCAGTTGCTCTGTTAAAGCCTCAATTTTTTTCATTGATCATTTTGACTTCGTTAGCCCTTTCTTTGGCTGTTTTCTTAAAACTATTGAATTCTGCAATAGATTGAAAATCTCTACTTTTCTCAGCCTTTTCAAGTAGTTTGTCTGTAGACTTCTGCAGTGCATAAACCAATGCTATGCAGTTCAGTGTGATGTATGACTCACAATTATGATGTCTCTTCAAAATTTTTGTCATATATTTATTTATCTACTAACTGAATAGCCAGTTTGTGTGAAAGGAGCACAAAAATTTACCCGACTACTTGCCATAATGAAGAGTAAAAAAACTGTATAATCTGGCATCCCCTTGCTTTTTTATTTTCAATTAATCCTCTATGAACATTGAAAAAGAAAAAAAAAGTTGTATTAATAAGAACTAATGTAAGTAAAAATTTATTACTATAGGCGCCCGTAGGATTTTTTTCCAAACAGGAACAAAAACTTTTTGAAAATAACTGACACTCAAAAAATCTGTAGCCTAATAAATTAATTTGTAATCTTATTAGTTATCTTAATTAAATTATTACTCATTACTTAATATTTTTTTCACACTTCCGTAATTTTTCTGTTGGGAAAACATGTTGCAGAATTTTCAAAAGGGAAGGCCTCCCTTTCCCTGTGTGACTCATACTAGTAGCCCTCATGGAAACAACAGAAAATGACCGAAAGTTTGTTGAAAAAGAAAATGTTCAAGAGTTGCTCAAAGAGGTTTACCTGTCGATCTTCGGTAATATGGAACCAACCCTTCCATTTTAGAATCCAGTTTTTCAAAGGGACCTCTGTGAAATCAACGAAGACAGAAAAACCATTACCATTGGTCCATGAAAAAGATACAAACCTTCTGCTTTGTAACAAGAGCTTTGCGTTCCCCACGTTGCTGATTAAAAATATAAACTTAAAAAAATCTTAAGCAAAGTAAAATTTTAATAAAAACATTAAAAGACAAAAAAATATGAAAAAGGCAAGATAACGATCTTTTCAAATGTTTATATATTAAAACACGGAAGCATAATACTTCTTCATTATAGAAAAAAACATTAAAATTTTGATTCCAACCAACTTTTTTCAATACCGCTCAGAGAAGCAAAACATCAAAAGACAAAAAAAAGAAGAAAAGTATAAGAAATAATAAATTAAAATACCGGAAGCATAACTTTTCTTCTCATGTATGTAAAAATAATAATGGCGAAAAAAGAAAATTCGCAAAAATGGGCAAAATCGCTGGAACTTACTAGTTTAAATTAAATAAATAAAAATCTAATTCAATTGTTTAAAAAATGTACGGTGTGAGCTCCCCCTAGCACTAATCCCTCACTTTACCAAATTTAATTGTAAGTCAAGCCGTTTGGGAGTGTATAAAGAACAAAAACAGAACATGCATGCATACATACATGCATACATACATACATACATACGGGAAAAAAACCCTCTTTTCTATAGTAGATCATTTCCGTCCAATACTTTGAAGATCCCATAATTTATTAAAATGATCCGTATTCATAACAGAAAAAAAAAGAATTCACAAAATTAACAACAAAAAAGTGCTGACATAAAATATTAATAATAATGTCAGGTATTGCAATAATTCACCAAAAAGATCTTGAAATGGAGAAATGAAATAATTTTGGTTATAACTCCTATTTGATATTAAATCATCAAAGAAGCAAACAGTATCCAGTGTGGATGCTAATTTTTTTTTTTTTTGTATACACAGATGAAGGAAAATTTACGATCTCACAAACTGTCTGAATCTCTTTGGCACGATGCCAAATTCCTGTGCGTCCTCCACATTTGAGTACAATTAATATCTAACAACTGAGTATTGTATAGCAACGGATTCGGAAACCCTCCGCGCTTTTGCGCATGCGGAGTTATTTTCATCAAAATACGGGAAAATGAAGAATGGAAGGATGATGTTTACATTTTACTGAGCGTGAACTAACAAAGAACTCCGGAAATGCGCTCATATGACTCATTACCTGACACCCCAATCCGGTGTAAAATCGTCCAAAAGTGGTAGTCTCCGAATCCATTGTTGAACTATCTAATTTAACTAATAAAGGGAACGCGATCCTGTTCATAGACGAAATATGGGTTCCACGGAAATTTAAATGTAAACATCCCGCTGCTTGGCGCGTACGCAGAAACGCGGATGGCCTCCGTTTCTGATTGTCAATACATGACCGATTTTCATTGGTAGTCATCGATGTTTTATTTTACTTACGATAAAATACCAGCGAATATTATCTTGTCTGATAAGAATTATAAAAATAAAAAAAATCCAGTTTTAGAATAAATTTCCCTGCTTTTTCCGGATCTCAAGGAATCCCCGGGTCATAGCGAAACCCTACCCTTTTCGGTCAGCCCCCCATCCTAGACATAGAGGAAATATTGGTGATTGACAGCGTTACCATAGCAACACCCTTTTCTGCCACCCTCCCTCTTCCTCCAAACTAGAAAAAAGAATGGTGACTGACAGCGTTCCCATAGCAACACCCTTTTTCCGGAATCGGAATTCTCAAGACAATTCGAATTTTCTCAATTTCGAATTTTTCACGGACCCAACAAAAAAAAATCAAGTACCCTTCAGGACTTTTCAAGGACCCAACGAAAAATCAAGTACTTTTCCGGGGCCCCGGGTACGGCAAATAAAATTCAAGGAGTTTTCAAGGACTGTGGGAACCCTGTAAAGAGGAGATGCTTTAAACTGAGTTATGATTTTTTCGCTGACGTAACTGCTTTGTGAACCAGAATCTATCACTGCGCGGATTAATTTTTGTTGACCCTGATAACGAATAAGAACGCAAAGTGTTTGCAAAAAGATAGTTTCGTTTTTGCTGCAATTAGAGAGGGAATTTTCAGGTTTTAGAACACATTTAGATGCATTATTTTTTATCACACATTATATCAAAATGATGATTATTACAATGAGAACAATTCAATTTATTTTTAACATTACAAAATTTACTTAAATGACCAGCTTTCTTTAAACAAGAAAAACATGCACATTTCTTTAACAATAATTTTTGTTTAGCAGCTAAAGTCATTTTCCTTGTGGAAAAACATTTTTCACTAGGATGTGATTTATCACAAAAAATACAGTTATGAATTCTTTTACCCGGTGTTTGAAGACTTACTAAAGCTGATGCTGTTGTTGACTCGGATTGTTTTACGTGATCATTGTGGAGTTCCTTTCGTCGAGAACTCTGATGGGAGGCGAAACCAGTCCGTGCTAAATTAACCATTTCTTCGCCTTTGACTTCCTGACGAAGAAAGTTTATCAATTGTTCTAAAGTTCGGGATTTTTTAGTCACTGTCAAGCCATGATTTCGGCTCCTTTCCCAGGCCACTAACACTTCTTCAGGTAAGCAGGACTCCACTAATTCAAAAAATCTCCATATTTTTTTGCGTTCTTACTAGGCTCTCTAGGGCTAGTAAGTTCGCTTCCAACTCGTCATATAATGCTGGAAGATCTGTTTTTGAGCGACCGGTGACCGCGTTTTTCATGACCATGAACAACAGATCTCTCACATATATTTGCACAAGTAGATAATCTCTTCCAAAGCGTTCCTGAAGCTGCGAAATCGCTTTTGGATAATTATCTGCTGTTGCCGGGAAACTTTCTACCACACGAGCAGCCCTTGATTTTGGCACAACAGCTTGTAGAAGATACTGGAATTTATCTTAATTCGGTATACTTGAATCTTCGTGTATTTTTTGAAATTGGCTCCAGAAAGTCAAATAATCTTTAGCATCTCAGTCGAATTTCTTTAGTTCAATCTTCGGGAGCTTAAATTTTCTCTTTTCAGAGAAATCTTTAGTACTCGAGTCTTTCAAATACAATTTTCGATTTGCGAACAAAGCTCAATATATTTGTCTCGGTACTTCTCAGCAGACAAAAAGTCTTCTTCATATGCCTGTTCGGCATCTTCAATTTTCAAAATCAGGTTTGTAATTTCTGCCTGGCTTGTTTCCAAGCGCGCAAATTTATCGCTAATCTGCGATTTCAAAATCGAAAGTTTCTTCAGTTCAAGAGCTTCTTTTATAAGCTCGTCTTCAATTTTTTTAGCACATACGGTAAAAGAGGTACGGAAAGATTTCCTCTGTGTTTTCAGCAGTGTCAAATCCATTGTCATGCTGAGAACAGAATTCACAAAGATTCGAATCCAAAGTAACCGTATGTCCTGCCGAGGGTACCACTATATTCGAAAACCATTCAACATAGAATAGTAGTTCAGAAATCTTATGGGGCTTGCATCTACCAGATGCTGGGTACTTTGGCCAAATAAGACTAAAAGCCTTTCAGACACATACGTTTATTGACAATAGACAACACAAACACAGAGATACACATAAAACGCACAACCACGCCGAGATCACAAGCAGTTCTCATTATATCAGTCAGCTCGCAGGCTGATGTCACAACATCGCCGCCTGGTGGCGGTTACATTTCGCTTCACTTTACAACATCTTTTATAGAGAAAAAAAAAAGAGAAATCTATGAGTGTCATACAATTAATTTTGCTTACTTGTAATGAAGTAGCTGGTTTTTGAAATTAAATCTATCTAATATTTATGGAAAAAGATATATCATTTTTAAATATTCAAACATCAATAATAATGACATACCTGGTGAGCTATGTTGTATTTCAAGGTGAATTCGAGCATCCTTTGCATAATATATTCAACTGTAGTTAAGGATTTCTTCAGGACGTCAAATTTCATACCTCCTGGATATAAACTATCGACACTCCCATTCACCATACTAAATAATTATAAAAAGAATCGTATTTAATATTGAATATCTTAAGCATGAAAGAAAAATATAATTTATTGAATATTTTAAATTAAAGTTACACAGAGTGACTGACAAGTCACACATAGCAAATTATAGATTTATAATTCATACAGAAATTTATATAATTTGATTATAATTTGTTAAATAGCAGCATTGTTTTATTTATCTTGATATAATGTTACACTATACATCTTTCCTCAAACAATAAAATTGAGATGTTACTGACTATAATAAATTTATGAGTATACATGAAAAAATTAATATTATCCCTTTATAATTGCCTATAAAGTATATTTAAAATAACACATATATGCTGGACCAATAGCATCTATATGTAGGGTTGCCATACGTCCCGTATATGGGACTGTCACAGTATTGTATTGTGTGACTTGTGCCGAATTTTATAATTATGTGAAGAAGAAAATGATATAATTAGGAAAGTAAAGTCAACTTCAAAATATAACTGGGCTAAAAAGGATTGGCCTCGCATCATTTTTATTATTCTACGTGCTCATTTTATTAGATTGATTAAACTTAATTGATTTTTTATCCCCATTAGAAAATTAGTTAAATAAACCATTACCTAACCACTTCTTTCATGTTTTATTTATATAGCACTTAAACATCCTGTATGAATGCTTGGCAATTATGGCAACCCTATCTATACGCCAACTGACTTTACATCAATATAAGTACATATCGTCGCCGTTCATGCAAAAGTCACCAAGTCCAAACCTAGTTTCGAGATGTGGTCAGTTTCAACTTTATTAATTTTGAGCCGTTATGATAAACAGCAAAAATATGTTACATATTTCCAGTTCCGTTGATTTAATGATGTTGAGATAACAGGTTTCTATAATGAAATAATTAACTGCAAATTCAAATTGACAGCAGTAGTCCGTCAAAAAGCTTTTGTGGACTTAAGTGCCTTCTGCCTGAATGATGGCAATATATTTTTTGCTTTCTTTTTAACGAGTCATTCAGATTTTATTAGCAAATATCTTGAATATGAAAACTATCTATTTCCACTAAAACAAACAGATTTTCTATGAAAGTATAGAAGGAAAAAATTAAGGCTGTCTTCGCGAAAAAATGAAGCGAAGGGCTCCACCGAACCCATCTTTTGGGGTAGAAAAAATTTGCTGATGATTACAAAATTTCATATGATTGTTACAGAAATATTATTCTACAATTAGTTGAAAGCCATTTCTGTATAAAAATTATACGAAGGTCAAAATAAATACGCAAAGATGGATACAATTAATAATTACGAATGTATATTTCTTTTAGGAAAAAAACGTTTAACTACTTTGAAACTCTGTGGAGACATACAAAGTACTTTTTACCCCAATATATTGCAGTATTTTGTTTGCATTGATACTTCATTATAATTATAAACCGAATAAATATATTGAAATCATTAAAATACTCTTTTTGTTCGCTAGAGGGCACTGCATCTGATTCAATCGAATCAGCGAAGAAGTGAAATTTTCAGGTTTGGCGGTTTTTTCACTTGACGGTTTGATACCTACTAGATTTCCCTTCGCCAATTTAAAATATAGAAACCCTGTTTAACCACATGGGGTCAACGCTGAAAAGGGACTTGCTTTTTTCTGGGATGTGTATTTCCACCAGTCACCAGCTACTGCGTGTTACTGAACTGATTTTCGACGGCTTTGCGAAGTCTGAAACCACAGGTGCACTTTTTCTGGACGTAGCCAAAGCCTTTGATAAAATTTGGCACGATGGCTTATTAGTTAAGCTCATGCGACTTAACTGTTCGGCGCAATTTATCAAAATTACCCACTCGTTCCTAACTTCACGTAACTTTAGGGTACGAGTTAACAATATCCTATCAAACCCTAGGCCAATACTTAGCGGCTGTGCACAAGGTTCCCTTCTCTCACCAACGCTTTTCAACATCTACGTTAATGATATTCCAAATTTTCCCAGCTGTCACCTGGCGATTTTCGCAGACGACACTGCAATATTAACGAGACACAAACACCCAGACATTGCTGTCCAAGCCCTACAGACTTACGTATCACAGTTACAGCTCTGGCTCGCCGACTGGAAAATTAAAGTAAACCCAAGCAAATGTGCGTGCCTCCTGTTCACGAAAAAACGCAATATGCCCATCCTAAACCCAATAAAAATTTTCGGCCAACCCGTCCCCTTCGTATCTGAATACAAATACTTAGGGCTAATTCTTGACGCTAAATTAAACTTTGACTCCCACATTCAAAGGGCAGTTAGAAAAGCCAGTAATTCGAGCTTTGCACTCGGAAGGCTTATTGCTCCAAAGAGTACCCTTGCGATAAAGCACAAGCTCCTGCTCTATAAGGCTATCGTCCGCCCCATCATGTTATACGGTTCGCCCATTTGGGGAACTACTTCCATCAGAAATTTGAGAAAACTGCAAGTCTTCCAAAACCAACAACTAAAAAGAATCGTTAATGCCCCTTGGTATGTCAGACGGAAACTAATTCACCAAGACCTCAAAATTCACCCCGTTTTGGACTTCATGAAAATTATTTCTAAAAAATTCTTCGAAAAATTACCCCAGATTCCCAACATACTGTTGCAACTTCCACCATATGACCCGGCCGTCCCTAGCTCTCGCAAGAGACCTAGAGCAATGCTGGACTACACGTACGAAAACTTCCCGACAATTAAAAGGCGTCGGGATGTCAGCACAATAGCTGAGAATCTGGACCCATAATTTTCCACCAAAAATTTCACGTTTCGACCCCCTTTTACACCTGCTACGATGTGCAACCCCGCGTTTTTTCCGAGAGTTCAAAATCTAAATTAACCCATTTCACGTGCTAAATCTTCTCGAATTTACTTCTTAGTTGACCTATTGCCTTCAATTCAACTCCCCATATGTCGTAGGACATTTAAATAAACAAAAATAACGGATCTGGATACGGAAATCCCCATTTACCAAATTTCATCCATCTAGCTCTTGCGCTAGACCCCCAAATTGAAATTTTCCCAAAAATTTTTTTCTCCTTCCAGCTTTACATTGCTCCCCCACTATTCTATCACTGGATTAACCATTTCGAATTATTAAAACGCTAATTTAATTAAAAGGACAC
Source organism: Araneus ventricosus (assembly GCA_013235015.1). NCBI lineage: Eukaryota > Metazoa > Arthropoda > Arachnida > Araneae > Araneidae > Araneus > Araneus ventricosus. The sequence continues at coordinate 20,234 of BGPR01009648.1, forward strand.
TTATAAATTCGATGTTGAGGTGCATCGGGCGCTCAGCGCCCTCGCGGAACTCAGTAAATTATATTCCGATCCGATCCGAGAGTAATTGATCCTGGTTTCATTGTTGTGAAAAAGGGCTTCTGTTTGTATTTACGTGGGTCTCCACACCACACCTCAGCCACAACCGTCGGTTGTGTCTCAGCGCGATTTTATTGGCTATTATTGAAACAATATTTGTTAGATAATTTTATATATTCCGAAATGTAATTAATAACTCGTACGCAGTTATACAATTAAGAGCTAAGGTAATTTTAGTTTTTCCTGTTGATGTGACTTTCAAATAAAAACTGAGCTAGTTCCAATCAGTTGCACTCTCATATAATGCAATAATTCATTTTAGAAAAATGTAGTATCATAATTTCTTCTATTATTATTCAGGATGTTAACAATTTTATTACTTTTTATTCAAATTCAACGAATATTACATACAAAATTATTACTTAGGTCGTTAAAAATTGTGATAGACTCTCAATCGTCAAAATTAAGCGTACTCAAATAGTTTTTCCTATTTAAGAAATATTATTTTGACAATAGGATACTTATTGGAGTTATACATTTTTTGAACTTCAACCCGAGATAGGAGGAGCGATGACGTGCCGCGTATGTGTACTCATATGGAATCAAAATTTGATTAAATTAATAAATTGAAGAAATAAATTTTGAAAACAACAAAACACTGTACTGTCATCGATAGTACAAAATTTTAAATCTCTTAATTCAGTCGTAGGTTAAAAGGACGAAGCTGGTACGGTTAGTACATCTGAAATAGGAATGGCAGTTCTTTGTCATCTGCATCTGTTAGGAGATAAATGCAATGTAGTCCATAATATAACTTCGAAACTCCTTGAATCCTCGTTCATCCAGAAATTCAGTTTGACTCTTATTGTATTAACTGTTTTATTTGTTTAGTTCATTTAATATATTTGCGTTCCATTTTGAAACAACAGGAGGGCCACATCGGGACGCTTCTGAACCGTGGTCAGATGACAAGGACGATACCTGGGCCGATACCTTCCTCTCCGAACTTCAGCACCACATCAATGATAGGACGTTTGACCATCGATTCGTTCGTTGACCAGATTACACTAGGTTCACATATATTGCGGTTCTTAGATGGAATCAGGTTTCGAATCTGGTACCATCCGGCCCAGAAGCCGAGCCTCTACCACCAGGCCACCTCGGGTTCTGTTTTTTTTAAAGGAAGTAACAAAAAAAATTTACAAAGTAGCTTTAAAAAAATTAACTTTAAAAAGTTCCTTTATCCCAACTTTTCTAACATATGAAATATTGACACTCAAATGTTATAAATGCAGATTAATCTATCGAAAATAAATCACAATGAAAACATGTTGCTCATGTTTTTTGCACGTATCCTGATTTTTTATCAAGATTTTTGATTACTTACTTTGTTCTTTGCTTTTTTTTAATTTAGATCTATTTGTATCTTTTACCTTGAGTTGTTTCATTTTTGCAAAGATGGAATTTTTTTAATGTATTTTTCATTCACTCACTGGCGTGCTAAAGTTTTAAAATTTTGCACACTTATGTGCTCTCGATGATACTACATTGTTTTAATATTTTCAGGACTTAAATATCACTTAACTGATTAATTTAATTACATTTTTTCCATACGAATGACGCCACGCAGTGGAAAATTCCAGAAAATATTGATTTCAAGATTGCATAATATTCATAATTATGAATTATAAACTAAAGGGGAGGACCAAAGGAAGCAACAGAGGGCGAAATAATTCTGAAATTTGAAGCGAATCGAGAAGTTAGACCATTTAAACTGCATTAAAAATTTAGAATTTTTATAATCTTATGAAATATTTTTATTAATCATCAAATCAACGCATTTTTAATTATGGAATTCTTGTAATATTCTCATTTACTTGTTATAAAACTCCACTAGTCAATTTTATGAAGAAAAAAAAACTTACTGAATTGTGCTTAAACTTTTACATAATGTAGTTAATTTCTACTGAAAAATAACTAATCGGGAATATCAGTATATAATATCAGATATCATTTCAGTCATCAGTATATAATATCAGAGTAGAAGTATCAGTACCGTCCTGCCTGTAAATCCCGTATTGCCATCTGATTTTTTTTTTTAACGTAGGACTACGTTTCTCCCATTGGGGTCTCAGGAAGGAATTTGATTCACATGCCAAAACGACACAAAAAACGTTATGTGGGAGATCCTCTATATCTCGATAAATACATATGTTAAAACGTAACTGATGTCTTATTTTAGAGATAAAGGGTAGCAACAGAAGTTAGAAAAAAAAAATTGAAAATCGGAATTGTAGTTTTGCGACTAGTGAGTCGCAAAGTTGGGCAAAAATACGCATGAATTGGTGATGCGATCCTCTATATCTCGGTAACTACATATGTTGAAAACATAACTAATGTCTTATTTTAGTTCGATGAAGAGTTTCATATAGTTAAAGATGTTCCAATTATTGTCATGGGTGACTTTAATGTAGATGTCAAAAGGAATTAGAAAGCATTCTGTTTCATGAAGAAGCATTTAGATTTGAACATGGTGCCAACAAATTATCCTAATATTCTGGGAAATTCATATAATGATTCAACTTTTACAAGAAACATTAGTCCCGAATTATTAAATTATGCTTTTTACTTTTCATATCATCGACCGATCCTACACACAATTGTAACATATCCACGCACGATTAAAGAATTCAAAACAAAAGAATTGACATTGTAATATATTTTATGAAGAAATAAAACAATTTTCATTGTAACCTTAGTTTCATTTTATTTCGCCAATTTAACATACATTAGCATTTCAGAAAAACCAAAGAGAATTGAGAGTAACTTCGAGAAACAAAAGACTATCGCGAGTAACTGCAAGAAACAAAAGACTGTCGCGAGTAACTTCGAGAAACAAAAGACTATCGCGAGTAACAAATAGAAACCGAGAAACAAAAGAGTCACGCGAGTAAAGTAGTCCTACGCCTTTAACATCAGCGGCTGTTTGAAAAAGACAGTTTCTTGTCATTTTTTTACTTATCCGTCATGAAAACATTTCCTATTTTTTACTTATCCGTAATCAACAATACTAAATAGAAACTTAAGTAGATTTAATTTTATTAAAAATAACTTCTGAAAAATCCTTTATCTCAAATTTTAATTCGTATGAAATGTCACTCCAGTTTTGAAAACATAGATGAATCTGTCTAAAAAAATTAGTGGAAAAATATATTGTTTATATTTTCGCCTTCATTCTGATCTTTCTTTTAAAAATTTTTTCTGTATTTATACTGGCGGGAACCTTATGTTTTAGATACTTAAGCTATGACCCGGAGAAAAAAAATAATTAGATAAATAACACTTTTAGCAACTTTTGAAAGAAACAATTTAAAAAGTATTTTGATGTAATAGAGTTGGATGATGTGTGGCTAAGAATATATAACCATGAGCTGTGTAAGTGTTTGAACTATACTTATGTTATTAAATTTATAAAATTACACAGGATAGGATGGGCAGGTCATATTATTTGCGTGCCAATTAAGTGCACACCTAAAAGGTTCTTTATTGCAAAACCAATAGATAAGCGTCATACGTCATAACTAGCCACGCGCCTTATAGACGTGAAACTTTCCTCCACCTCTCCAACGTCTAAATTATTTAGGGTTGAAGTTAAAAAAATATATTCTCTATAGTCAAAATAATCTTTTTTAAAATGAGGAAAACCTATTAGAGTATGATAACTTTTGATTTTACGTTCATCGCATTGATTAATATTATAATTATTATGATTTAATATACATAACTGGATAAAACTTTGCAATATGGAAGTTACTCCAAAATGTTCATATAGAGATATAAGTGCTTTCGCAAAATATTACAGAAGAAAATTGTGATACTATATTAGCATGAACTTCAAATTTTAATGGAATAATTCTCTAACACATTGTCAAGTATTCTATAAATTATATAAGTTTCGTATTATTTCGTGGAAAAATTTGTATATTATAAGCAAAAAAAAAAAAAAAAAATGCGAAAAAATATGGGATTTTTAAAGAAAAACCATTAGTTAGCAAGTTTATTTACCAGAATAAACTTGCTATTTTTACAAAAATCCATGTAAGCAATGTGCACAGCAAATTAAACCATTGAAGAAATTTGTAAACCATTATCAGCCTTCTTATTTTGAAAGCCTAATTTTACAATATTTTCATAATTTTAAAACATATGCAGTTGAAAAATAACATTAAGAATATATATATAAGTTATTTTTCAAAAAATGTCTCCGAACACAGTCGGATACCTTAAATGCCCTCGTGACCGAATTTTCACAGTAAAATATGAATTAGAGTCTATTTTTTACATGGACGAAGTTTAAGGGCAGTTGGTCTAGTCTTTCCTGAGAAGCTCTAAAAAGTGTGAAAATCCGAAAGTGTCTGGATACTTTTGATCATATAAGTGTATCTTACAAATATTATCGTAAAAATAAAAGAAATTTGGGTTGTGTTAAGAGGTGTGGAGCCTTGGCATGAGAATTAAATCAACAGAAGCTCTTCAATAATTTCAGAGGTGTGCGGAATGCAATTATATATTTTTGTTAATTCCCCCCCCCCCCTCCCAAATGAGTGTTATTTTGGTTTTTAGCCAATTATTAAGCGTTTTAGTGGTTTGATTGCAGAAAAGCGAATTTGATTTTTTTTTTGGTTATAGATTGCTTTTAAAGAACACGAAATTCTAAACAAGGAAGGCTAATATTATTGATTTAAGTTTTAATTCAGTACATTGTCATTCTAGAAGTATAAAATACTGTTATCAAAACATTATGATGGACTGAAAAACTAGCTGCAGAAAAATTTCTCAAACAATTTTCTGACAGAACGAGAATTTGACTGACCTGCTCTTAAACCAGAGCCCCACCCTCTTGCGGTACCCTCAGGCGGAGGGGTTCTCCTCTTTTTTGTAATATGAAACTCTTTTTGTAATGTGAAAGAACTGTCCTTGCGGTTTTTTTATGAGGGTAGGGAACCCTTGAGTTATTTTCAGGTGCCAGAAAGTACCATTTATTTCCTTCTTGGCAAAAAGGCTGAAAATTTGATGAAAAAGATGACGTCACAGCCTAGTAAACTTCAGCGCCATCTCTTGGGAAAAGGCATTTTTTAAATTCTACGAAACAAGCCTTAAAGAACACACATCTTTAATGCCTTTTCTGCACTTTTATTACTCTGATCTAGTAAAATGGAAACAGTTTTAAAAATCAAAACCAAATTTTACCAGAAGAAAAACGGAAATGTTTTTGCAAATAAAGATTGTTATTTATCAACTTCTGAATCATACAAACACATTACACATAAATTTATATGCATTTGTAGATGCCCAATGAACAACTATGGACACTAAAAACTATTGCACATATCAAGATTTACAATAAGGAACAATAACAATGGATTACAGATATATTAATGTGCATATTCAGGTATTATAAGAATTCTGAAATCAATAATATAATGCCATGAATCACAGGAAGACAAGAATTTTTTTTAAGGAAATACAAAATCTATATTAATAAAAGTGAAAATTCATAAATAGTTCGCACACTATAGAAATATAAACTACAGTAAAACCTGTTTATAACAATATTGTAGGGACCTAGAAAAAATATTGTTATAGACAGTTTATTGTTAGTCAGGTTGAACATTTTCATATCCAATATTCATGTACGTAATAATCTCACTTAATTTTACTTTAAATTCTAATATTATATATTTTAAAGTCTTAATGTATTCCAAAATCACTTTTTTTAAACTCCAGTTTCGTTTTATTTCCCGCGCTGGAGGTATATTAAATATCTCGTTTGGGCATATTTATTACTAAAAGAACATTTTAATCGCTTTCATGTGCCCACAGAAAATCGTGATGCCATACTTTTCCCCTAAAGCACTTACGTAATTTACTAAAAATAGCTATTATTCCCTTCACTTTGATCACGTGTCTATCTGTTAAATTCCTACCTGAGGAAATGCAGGGATTTTTTGTTCGCTTTTTGACTTGAAACTTCCACTAAGATCTACGTATGTCTGCCACTCTCCCATAATAAATGAAAATTACTTAATAACTTGGCCTGCTTTTTATTTAACGACTGCAACAAAGAAATCATTTATGTATGTGTGCATTTACTAATGTAATAACTAATTTCATTATGCTTATTGATTCATATTATAAAACTTGCCAATATAAAATTGTATTTTATAAACTTTAAATTATTTAGACACTTTTTAAGAACTTCGAAGAGAAAATTTTAATAAAAAAAATTTAATAACAATAAAAGTAAGCATAAAAGGGAGATGTAAGCATAATTTTTTTATAATAATATTATTGAAAATCTGCTAATTCTGTTTGCCTACTTGTTGAAGCAAATGATACTTGCATACACATATGCTTGAGGCCATCTAAGGAGTTCAGAGGTTATAATTGCGAATGAACAAGTTCGACAGCAAGTGAAAAATAGATGCAGCGAACATCTGTGCACATTCCAATCGCTCTCCCTCTTACAACAGGCTCTGGTTTCTAGCCCTTTCCCCCGATTCTACTGCTATCCACATTCTAGACCATCATGGTTTGTACACTTAAGATCAAAAAAATTTCAAAGACTTTTCAAGGAATGTCAAAACATACACATAATGCGGCACACTGCAAGTTACAATGATGGTTATAGAATAAGCTTCATTCAATACATAAGAAAACGTCACATTTCCTGTCTATTTAAAAGAATTCTTATTAATTCATTTAAAGAACTGTAAAGCATCATTTGAATTCAACAGACACTTTATTGTTAGAGAATTTTTAAATATCATTTTAACTTAGAAATGAACAAGCATTTTGAAATTAAGTTACATATTTCTCAATACAGTTAAGCCTCATTAATGTGAACACGCTTAACGCAAATTACTGACAGCATGAACGGTTAAAAGTCGTTCAAAGTCAAAATATGAAAAAGTTTATATATGGTGTGAGGGCGCTGCGGAGCAATGAAGTGTTGGCAGCTGTCGAGTGCTGACAGTAGAAAAGAACAGGGAAGTTGCTTGACACGGGCTGATGGGCTTAGCGAGTGACGGACTAGAGTTTTGGCCGGTGGACGTTTTACATGAAGTGTCAATAGTGTTTTGATATTAAACTCACAGCTCGAAATGTAACTGAGCTGGTGAGCAGTTTATATTTCGTTTCATCTTGTATATATTTCATCATTTATGTATGCTCGTTGTCCGTATCCCGTAACAAAGTCAATAAATAACTGGGATTGAAACATTGGTCTTTATTTGTCTCCATCACTCACATAAAAGAAACCCCACGCAGAACGGAGAGTTTCACATTGGTGGCAGCTTAGCGGAATGTGAGTGGAGACAAAAGACAAGTATTTGTTGAAAATTTTGTGCAAAAGACTGGTGGTAGGTTGGCACGACGACTTCTGTTTTCGGGAAAGTATCCGGGGGATACTTATCGATGTAAACCCGTTTGGACAACACATCTGGTGTTTGAGAAAGTATCTGGTGGATACTCTTCAGCATTCTTCAGTGTAATCCTGTAGAAGTGACCAGGGGCCACAAAAGGAATCATCTCGACGGATGGATTCAAGTTGGAATCTATACAGTATCCGGGGGATACTGACAGCAGTTTTCTGTTAGTGACGAGGTCACTGGAATCAAGGAGCAACGTCTTGCTACAAGCGATCTCCAAAGCAGTAATATGACTCGACCCTTGAATCGATCCAGGACTACAGGAGAATTAAAGGGATCGACTGGTGTTAGAAATCCAGGTGTGTCATTTCCATTTAGTAATTTTTTACTCGATTAGATTTGTTCCGTCACGAACACTGTTTCATTTATCTAGTTAGCGAAAGTTTGTTCTGCCAGGAACTTAGTTATATATATTACGTCAGTAATATTAGATTAGTTGTCACAGCAGTGACATTTGAATCACGTTAGTGTTTGTTCCGCCAGGAATTTAGTTATATATATTACGTCAGTGATATTAGGTTAGTTGTCACACCTGTGACATAGTTTGCATTACATTTGTTCCGCCAGGAACTTGGTTATATATATATTACGTCAGTAATATTAGGTTAGTTGTCACACCAGTGACATAGTTTGCATTACATTTTATTTTTTTTATTACAACTTTGACGCGTCAGTTTCAGTGGTTGTAAAAAGGGAAAGAAATAAATAAGAAATTTATTGCGCTAAGAATTTAATTCTATTTAGAATTAAAAGAAAGAAAGGACAGACATGTAGTTTATAGTAGCAATTGTTTTGTGCCGGAGAAGATAATATTGAAAAGTGTTGTTTCCTGTGTTCTTGGTATTTTATGTTATGTGCTTTTTTCTTTCAGATCTGACTGCAAAGAAATGATTTTGTTTTAAATAAAAATTCATGTAATTTAATTTCATGTGTTTGATCATAACTTGAAAACAGAACTGTGTTCATACCGAATAAGAAATATATGTGCAGGAAAGTTTTATTCCTTTTTGTGAGTCATATATACTTCTGGTTTAGGTAGCTCTTTTTAGAATATCTTCATAGTTCATTTGTGTGTTCTGGTTGTAATATTTTTTTTTGTTCGTTTTATACTGGTGGAAGTTTCTTTCTTTTTTTAAAAAAAAAGAAAGGAAAAATTATTATGGGAAGATATTAATTTGTTCTTGTAGAATAAAAATAAATGGAAAGATTAAATTTTTTTTAGCCGATATTATTTAAACAGTGTCAATTTGTTTTTCTGTTATTCAATAGAAGTGCTTCTTTCAGATCAGTATTTTACATATTATTATTGTGCTGCATTTCAGAATTGTTTATTTTCAAATAAGAACGATTTATTCTGTTTGCAAAACAAGGTGGCATTTTTTTTCTGTGTGCATAGAATTGAATTATTGTATAAATAATATTTTTTTAAAAGATATAATTGTAATCGAAGATATAGAAAATGTTTTTTTTTTACTTCATGTTTAGAATTAGTTTGCAAGAATTTTTATGTGTATAATAGTTTAAATACTACTAGTTGAAAGTCGAAGTTGTTTGATATACGTAGTTGGATTCCAGTTTATTAAAACAATTTAATTGTGTTGATTAATTATTTAGTTAATGCAATATTATTGTATTAATTGTTTAATTTAATTTCCATAAATTTCAGATTTTGATATAATTTTATTGAATTGAAAGTTATTAATTTAATTTAGTCTTATGTTATCAAAATAAGTGGAGTTAAATAATTTTGTCAACAATATTTTTAATCTTTTATTGTGCAGTTCCCAATATTGTAAAGAGTATCGCCACAGTAACAGAAATTTTCCGTGTGTTCGTAAGGGAAAAAAATTGGGGAATTTATTCATTCTTACATAAATTTATATTCGTGGGGGTGAAATTAAAATTCCATAATGACATTTTTGGTGAAGGGGAAAAAGTGCGATCTGATCGTATTGGCAACCAAAATAGGTGAGGAACCTAGGCCTGATATGAATATAATGGGGCTAAAAGCATTAATAACTGGCAGTCAATCTTATGAAGAAGAATTCGTGAAAGGGATGTTAGATACCATAATCTCGTCAAGAAAGGAGGAGGCTGAAAAGGAAGAGAAGGAATTTCAATTGGAGAAGATGAGGATTGAAGCAGGAATGGCTACACCTAACGGGAATTTAGCTGATGAATGACAAGTTCATAACTACTCACAATTCGAAATGCCTAAAGCGATGCCAAAGTTTGATGCAAAGGAAGGTGACACTGTCTTGTATATGTCCCTGTTCGAACGTCAAGCCAAAAGACTGAAAATTGATCCCTCAGACTGGGTATCATGTCTGATTCCCCTCATGCCTACGGAGATAGTAGAATTGATCGCAAGAGTCCCAGAAGAAGAATTTTTCAATTTTGAGTATATAAAAGGGATCTTAATGAAGAAGTTCAAGTTGAATGCTGAGGGCTTTCGCCAGAAATTCGTGCAGCACCAAAGAACTCCAGAGAAGAGTTGGAAAGATTTCGCCTATGAAGTCACAAATTACTTTCAAGGTTGGATTAATGACTTGAACATAACAGATTTTGATGGATTGAAAAATTTATTTATTACGGACCAAGTAAAGAAGAGAGTCCCACAAGAAGTCCGTGATCATTTTGTCGATGTGTGGGGAACGATAGCCAAACCACAAGACCTAGCAGACAAGCTAGTGTGTCCGAAAAACTAATTGGAAACCAGCGAATCTAAATCCCAAGGTTCAACAATAAGGGAATGTTAGAAGCAACATTTATAGCCGTGACAACGGAGACCATAATGTGAACCAAAAGCCAATGAAGCAAGAAAAAGAGTTCCCACGGAGCCAGTACGACCAAAAGAACCGCCCGAAATTTACCTGTTACTCCTGTGGAGGAGAGGGGCACGTAAAGAAGTTTTGTCCGAAACTTGTGAAGACGAATTCAGATCAAGATAGCAGAAGAAAGGCGAATGTTCTTAGAACAGTTGTAGACCAGGAACGCATCACTAAAGAAACAGCAGTGGTGGCGGAGGTGATGTCTCATGGACGATCATCCGTTGATCAAGGTCTGTGCAACTTAGAGAGGATACCTGTGAGTGTGAACGGAAAGCAGGCAACAGCCCTGATTGACTCTGGAACCGAAATCACTGTGATCAGAAGAGACTTGTTGATGGACTTCCCCATTGAAGACAAGACCTCGATTTATATAAAGGGAATTTTCGGACCACCAGAGAAATGTCCTCTCATGAATGTACCAATGGGTACCATTGCCGGAAAGGATGGAAATATGATTCACCAAGAAGTGCTGTGTGCAATTGCTCCTAGTCTAGTGGATGACGTATTGTTACCTCCAGAAATAGGAGACAAGTTGAAGGGTGTTCCAGAAAACTATCTCTTTCAAGATTCTGAAAGAAACACAGGCCCTACAAAGGCTAAAGATAAGGAATTTGTTCTGGAAGTGGATAATGACAACGCCGACCAGAATTGTAAAGAAGTGAAGGCATTGTCCATAGGAAATTCAGAAAACGAAACTGAAGAATTATCAAGATCGGACAAGTTTCTTAAAGACCAAATAGACTGTTCAGATTTAGAAGACGCGAGAAAAGGAGCAGAAAAGAAATCGGGAGGATTTTATTTTCGAAATAATTTCCTGTTTCACAAAGAAAAGGTGTTGGGAGAGTCCGTTGCTCAACTGGTTTTACCTAAGAAGTATAGACCTGAAGTTTTAAAGTTAGCTCACTGTTCAGTATTTGGAGACCACATGGGCACAAGAAAAACTATAGAAAGAATAAGATATTCCTTTTATTGGGTTGGAATGTCTAGGGATATCAAAGCTTTTTGTCAACAGTGCAAGGACTGTCAGTTGAGAAGACGAATAAATTGTAAGGACAGAGTTCCAATTACTCCTGTGGCAAGGCCAGAATTACCTTTCCAGGTTGTGAACATTGACATCATTGGACCTATAGATCCTCCTAGTGCAAAAGGTCACAGATACGTACTATGTCTGGTTGACCAGCACACGAGATGGGCTGAGGCACTACCACTGACAAGTTTAACTGCCAAAGCTACGTGTGAGGCTTTGCTAACAATCTTCATGCGCACGGGGGTACTCAATGTAATAGCATCTGATAATGGGACTAACTTCAACGCTAGTTTGACCCAAGAGTTAAAAGAGAATGGGATCCAGCCCTAGATTCTCAACGCCATTGCACCCCGAGTCGAATGGGTTAGTTCAGAGATTTAATCAGACATTAAAGAAAATGTTACATCATGTCATTTTGGAAGAGCCACGTTCATGGCATACCAAGATACTGTTTGTTTTGTGGGCTTATCGAGAAGTACCCAACAACATGACAGGTGTAGCACCTTTTCAACTATTATATGGACGAAAGCCTGAAGGACCCCTATCCATTCTAAAAAACACATAGATGGTAGGACAAGAAGGTTTACAATTAGACACAACTCCTGTGACTCTTTACATGGAGAAATTAAAGAAACAGTTAGAAGATGCTGCTGAAAAGGCTAAGTTAATTTCAACAATTCAACAAGAGAAAATGGCTCATCACTACAATTTGAGATCTACGAAGAAAATCTTTAATCCAGGAGATAAGGTTATAGTACTGATACCTGACTCGAAAAACAAGCTCTTAGCCAGATGGCAAGGACCATGTACCATCGAGTCACGGAGGAACGAACATTCCTTTGTAGTGAAAATGCCTGATGCCAGCGTAAGGCATGTGCATCAAAACAAAATGAGGGAATTTGTCGCCAGTTCTGGATCGGTAAATGTAATTTTCGAAGGAGAGGAAGAATTTTGTCACGTTGAAAGCACTCCGCTCATAGAAGACTCCTTTTGTCAGGAAGTAAAGTTGATAACCTCCTCTGACCTGTCAGCTACACAGCGAAATGAATTAGAGACTATGCTTAAAGAGTTTGAACCTCTATTCAGTATACCAGTGCAACCAGTCGCAATTGGAGAACATGTAATTGAACTTTTGCCCAATGTTACAAGACAGAAGCCACATTCTTACAGTGTCCCAATGTCTTACAGGAGAGAGGTGGACAGACAAGTGAAAGAACTATTGGACCTAGACTTGATTGAACCTTCAAATGCAGATTTCACATATCCTATAGTATGTGTGGCAAAAAAGGACGCATCCATTCAAATGTGTATAGACTACAGAGCCCTTAACGCAGTGACAAAGGTTCCTAATTATCCCATGAAAGACACACAGGAATTGATTTTTACTGAGGGGATGGCTCAATGGTTGTCATGTTTATATTTGTTAAAGGGATATTATCAAATTAAAATGCATGATGAAGACAGAGTTTTAACAGCTTTTTCTACGCATAACGGAGTATATCAGTGGAAGGTTATGCCTTTTGGTTTATCAGGAGCCTCGGGTACATTTCAGAAAATAATGAATAATGTTCTTCGAAGTCATTCTAGTTATGCTCAGGCTTACATCGATGACATTATAGTATATTCTAAAACATGGGATGAACATTCACTCCATTTGAGGAATGTACTGCAAGAATTGGAAAATGCGGGATTTTCAGTAAAATTAAGAAAATGTACTTTTGCAGCCAAAGAATTACAATTTTTAGGTCATAAAATAGGTGGTGGTAAGCATGCCCCAGATGAGGAAAAAATTGTGGCAATAAAACGGCTAGAAAGGCCAAAGACAAAAAAGGATGCAAGATCGGTCCTAGGCTTAATGGGATTTTATCGATCGTATATTCCTAACTATGCAGAATTTGCAACCCCTTTAACTGAACTAACCAAGGGAAAAAAATCAGGAGATGTAAAATGGGGAAAACGTGAGGAGGAATCATTTTGCAGGTTGAAAAAAGCTCTGTGTGAGGCTACGGCTTTAAATGCCCGATTTTGGCAAACCCTTTGAAATTCATGCAGATGCATCAGACTATGCAGTTGGGTGTTGTCTAACTCAGAAAGATGAAAAAGGGAATTATAGACCAATCGCGTTTGTGAGTCAAAAATTCAATAAAACTCAAAGGAACTGGGCAACTATTGAAAAGGAAGCGTATACCATATTATTCGGATTTAAAAAGTTTGATAAATGGTTGCATGGGACTATGGTAGAAATCGTAACAGATCATAATCCTTTAAAATACTTAATCAAAAAAACTCCAAAAAGCCCTAAATTAACTAGATGGGCATTAGCCTTACAACAATGGAGTTATAAGATCACTCATCGCCCTGGAATCTTAAACCAGGATGCTGATGCTTTTTCTCATCTGCAAACTAAATGATAACAATCTTGTTAAAATTTGTTGTCATCATGCAGCTTAACGCTTTTCGATTATTATGTATATAAATATTGTCAGACAAAAACTCATTGCAGATCCGTTTTTCTCTTGGCGGCGGCGTGTGAGGGCGCTGCGGAGCAACGAAGCGTTGGCAGCTGTCGAGTGCTGACAGTAGAAAAGAATGGGGAAGTTGCTTGACGCGGGCCGGATGGGCTTAGCGAGTGGCGGACTAGAGTTTTAGCCGGTGGACGTTTTACATGAAGTGTCAATAGTGTTTTGATATTAAACTCACAGCTCGAAATGTAACTGAGCTGGTGAGCAGTTTATATTTCGTTTCATCTTGTACATATTTCATCATTTGTGTGTGTTCGTTGTCCGTATCCCGTAACAAAGTCAATAAATAACTGGGATTGAAACATTGGTCTTTATTTGTCTCCATCACTCACATAAAAGAAACCCCACGCAGAACGAAGAGTTTCACATATGGTACTAACTCTGTTCTGGTGCCAATACCAGACATGAATGTCCATTTGTTTTTCTTGTCTCATCATATTGAAACTTTCATCAAATAGCGACACAAAATTCTTTTTGTTTAAATTTTCTTGTAAGAGATTTTCCAAATAAGGTGCGATGCCAAATGCTGCATAATATGCAGGTTTTTTTTTCCTCTGCACGAAAATTTTGATGCGATGGAACTATCGGGGAACATGCGATGAAACATTTTTTCAATGTTCTCAATCGCTTTATAAGAGCTGTGATTTTTTTACTGTCTTTAAAGTCCACAAAATCTCAGCATCTAAAACATCGTTTTTAAATACATGAGATTCAATATTGCCAATATTTGAAGCTGAAGATGCAGCACATAACGACGGTGAGTGCTGTGGTTGGGTATTTTCTGGTAGGTTATTTAGGTATTTTCTGGGGTATTTTTATCATTAAAATAACTTCTGACCACATTCATTGAGGTTCTTCTCATCGACTGTAAATCGATGTGCTTTCGGCTCTTTGCATGGCTTTTCACAGCGCTTTCGCCCATCGACGCAACATTGAAATATTTATAACACATCGTGCAGAGTGAACATCCAACACGTTTCTTTGCAACCACATTTTGTATGCAGACATTTCCAGCCATGCATTATTAAAGATGTATTTACCTGCCATTATCTACACATAATTTTAAATCATAAATGAAAACAAAAACACGTGGTACACGAAACAGCAAAAACAGAATCAAATTATTGGAATACACTTTCACCCACCACGCTACTAGATGAGAACACTACACTAAGAAAGGAGAAAAAGGTCACATGACCGGCAGCTGAAAGACTATCCCATTATTGAATGGGGGAGAAGGTGGTTTTAACAAATGTAAAACGGATGGCAGGGAAAATAAATTTTGATAGGAATTTTTTCAACTCTCCTTAATTTTTAGTAGAAATGAACAAATCCTAAAATTCAAGGACTTTAAACACATTTTTTTCGTTTTTCAAGCACCTTGAAAATGAAACTTTTTTTTTCAAGCACTTTTCAAGGTTTTTTAAAAGCATACGAAGTACGACCATGTAGTGTCGTTTTCCAAGAAAAAAAAAACAGTATTGTTTTGTACCAGTTTTCAAAGGCCTACTGCAGCTGTGTCGGACAAATTGCTAAAGGGAAAATGTCAGAGAAGCGATAAGCGACTTGAACTACACTGATAACAGTTAGACACTGCACACGTACCTCCCGCAGAGCGAGAGTATTGCTAATGGCTTGTCTGACACTTTTGCTTAGCACTTTTCCCTCAAATCGCAGGTGTGTCGAACATTAGCAACGCTCTTGGTCTGCGATAAGTACATGTACAATGTCCAACTGATACCATCACTGCAATTCCAGCTGCTAATCGATTTTTCCTGCATTTTGCTGCTAATGATTTGTCCGACACAAATTGGGCGTGTTAAGTGGATCTATAGAGGTAAAATTATCGTTATAAGACAGATGTGTCTAAAAAGTGATTATCATTGTAGGGAGGTTCAGAATACAGTGAGTAGATAGGAATTCTGCCAGGACCAAAGAAAATATCGTTATAGGCAGGTTTATCATTATAGATGGTTTTCGTTATACACAGGTTTCACTGTACTAATTTTTTTTTCAAATTTTTCTCACAAATACTATGAAGCACAAGGAAGGTTTCAATGAAAATTTTGTGACAATCAGTTAAATAGTTAATTTTTTATGAATTAAAAACTATGTTTATGTACAGAAAACATGATTTTGTCTTAAATTATGTCATTCCTATTGAATGAAAATATTACAGATATTTTAAATGATTTTATTTATTTGGTTCTGAGTTACCACCCACAATGTTTAATTAAATTTTTTATCGTACGTTAAAATTTATCAATAGTATATGGAAAAAAATTAGCTTTCGGAGGTTTTTAAAAATCAATTGGTACAATCCAATTTTTCAAGAAACTTCCAAGATTAAAATATTTTTTATCTTAATTAAAAAATAAAATGGGATGATTATTTGCAGGTACTGTACCTACGAATAAAACGTTATTTGCAGGTATACTGTACCCATAGATTATTTTCAGGTTTTGTTAAATTCAATACATTTTTGTAAGAATTTTGAAATGTTTTTTTTGTACCTGAAATGTTCCTTTTGTGCTTATGAGATTATTAAAAGAAAGATTAATGCTACTTTGCGAGAATTTTCAGTGTTTCGTCAGAGACATGTGACATTTTTGGTTCACATTTAAATTGGTTTTGAGTGCTGGTTTCTAATTCATTTGATTAAATTTGCTAGAGAAAATATATTTTCTGATTTTTTTTTTCAGTCATAAAATTGAACCTCTTGGCAAGTTATTGATAAAAATCAAATTTCCAATCCTGATGAGCTCCAAAACCCCTAGAGATATCTTACAAAATTTTAAACCTTTCTTTGCAGTTGACGGAAATCCAAAGCCAAAGGTTTAAATCAGCTATAATCTCATTTGCAAAATGCAAATGAAGAAAATGCAGAATTAACCATCGTTAAAAATTTTATCAAAGGGTGAAAGGCTGAAAAAGGAAACTAAATGACCCTGTACCTCTTCCTATCATGGTCGTAAAGTGCTCGCCTACTAACTGAAAGGTCATGGGATCAAGTCTGTACAGCAAGTGAGATGATTTTTTTTTGTAAACGTAAACAATCTGTTTACGAATTTGAATTTTCGTTAATCACATGTTTAAAAGTGATGCCTATAAATTCAATATTTCATTTGATTTTGCTCTTTTTCTTTTGTAAGACTTGTTAATTTTCAAGCATATTTAAAATAACTCTATTCTTATTCCTATCTCCTAACCAATGCTCCCATGTGTTCTAAATTTTAAAAAGTTTAAATATTTGTTTTGAGGTCTCTTCAGTTACTTCTATAGAAGAAAAATTAAACTGAATAGAACGTATACTGCCTAATAAATTTAACGTTTTATCCAAAGATGCAGCACCTACCAATCCCATTATCCAAAAGTAGGTAGAATTCCTGCAAGGAATCTAAATAATAAACAGCATCTCTCTACCACAGTTTTTAAGAGTGGATTAAAAACAAACAAATATTTATAGAAACAAGGAAATTGTTTGAATCTAAGCGCAGCAATGGGAAATAATGTTGGGAATTAAATTAAAGATCTTTTAAATTATTAAAATTAAAGAAAAAATTCAAGACAACTCATTATTCATTCTTAAACTATAAATAATGTTTCATCAGCAGATATCTTACTCATTAAGACTAATTCCACTTGATATAGTGTAATTAACCAAGTCCATGAGTCAAGAACTCAAAAAGGAAGCCAACAGCACACAGTGTTCCTCAGGCTGTCACCCTCCGAAGTATTGAATGTGACTGATGGTACTTAACTAAAGTGATCAAGCAAGAACCTGCCATTGGCTCATTGTACTTGCAAATAACATTTTATTCGTAGATACAGTACCTGCAAATAACGCTAACCTAATAAAATTGCAAACAATAAGAGGATTTTGTATATTATAACATTTTATGCAAGGAAATTTTTTACATTAATATTATATATTGAAAAAATGTGTTCACATATGTGCGAGTTGGCATTACATCAAGTGCTAATTTCAAATACATTTTTATTTTCTCGCATAGAATTTTATACAATGCAGTCACCACCAGCTGATTTCATATGCGATAACTGCAATCATTGTCATGTTATGGTATAAGTACTCCAAACATTGCTCACAAATACTGAAGCATAAGGAAATCTGTTGTGAGGGTTTTGTAACAATTATATAGAGTAAAGCACCATTTATAAGTCTTTCAAAGGACTGACGTAAAACAGCGTATAAATGAAAAGACGTATAATCAATATGAAGTACTTAATCATTACAAGGAATACAAATTAATGTAAACTGTGATGAAACAACGTACAAATGTAAACAACAAATAAATGAGAAACATATAAATGGTGCTTCACTGTATTTGTTTTCCATTAATAAAAGACATGAAAATATTTTCATTTCTGAACAATGCCAGGTATATCAACTAGTAAAACATAAAACAAATGCATCTTACTGGTAAAATAAAAATACAAGTCCATCCATATCAAGCTCTTTTTCTTCAACTTTACTACTTAAATGTAATGCTGCAGCTGCAACCATCTAAACATATAAATGTATATGTTACCATTAATTCAGTTATTTCATAAAATACTTAACCTTTTCATGAAATAATGGATTAAGTCTGACACAGTGCATAATAAACTAATAATTTCACATTTTGACTATTTATATTAAAAAATAACAAGCTATACTATAAATTAACTAACAAAAGACTGTTACATTATTAAGTAACACAATTAATAGCACTATTCTGTCAGCGGGGCCCAAACTGTTGCCAAGTTTGAATGTTGATGTTATTTTGTTAGTGTCAATATTCATCACTAAGATTTCACAGGTTTTTGCCTGGGACCCTACAAATGGAATTGTACCCAGTTATTTTTATAAGCAAGCAAAGAAGTGTTCTGTCCATCTTGCCTATGTAGCCAAGAAATCTTTTTTTTTATCCAGTCTTTTTTGCTCAGATCACTTAAAGAATTTATTCTTCAAGCCAACAACTTAAACATGTTAACAACTTTCTCATACAAAAAAAAAGCCACTTCTTTAAATGTTATAAAAAGATAAATGCTAAAATTTATGACGAAAATTGGCCTTCAAAATGCTAGCACTTTTTATTACATCATTTCACAACTTCTTTATGGATATATTTCTACAATAGAAGCGGAAGAAGTTAAAAAAAACTTCTGTAACACTTTTAGAAAATATAAGATAAAAAAAAATTATATAAAAATACAAATTTAACTCACTAGGAATTTGTGATATTTTACATAAAAAATATCAGGAATTTAATCTTTTTCTGTATATGGAATAAGTGTAAATATATACTTACAGCTGGATCATAGTGAACATCATCAATACATCTCATAAAATTATGATAAATAACAAGTGCTCTAGTGATTAATTGGATATCACATTCTGCTTTTATACCTAAAATATACGTAAGAAACATAAATACTTATCTATTACAAGAATTGAAAATAAGATTTTTTGCAGTAGCCATCCATAAATATAAAAATATATACATATTAGGTAGGGGTGTAAAAATACAAATAGTTATCTTTAGGAATATTAGGGTTTCCCCAATCACTCTTAAGAAGAAAAAAGAAATTTTGTAACGCCACTAAGATATATTCAGTTTGATATGGTATCTCAGCTGAAACAATAGCAACAATATTTTTTATGAGTGTCCAGTGGTGAATCCAGGATTCGGGTCGGGGGGAGGGGGGGGAGGTCATAAAAATTTTGAATCGTAGTGACGAATGTCAAACCTCATGGCTTATGTAAACTAAAACAATTTAACTTTACAGACTTTCCTCACCTGACAATAAGAATCATAAAGAACACTACAATACTTTCGATAATTTAATAAAATATAGGGGAAGGTGGTGTACCTAGGTCCTATTTTTACTTTTTAATTGGATAATTACTAAAAGAAAGGTAACAAAACAATTTTTCTTTCATATTTTAAGCCTTTATACACAACATATATATTTTGTAGATTTTTTTAAAAAGTATTTCAGTGTATTATTTACAATTTTAAAAAAAGTGCAAATAGGACCAAAGTACACCATGGGTAGTGCACCTTGGTCCTGGGTCTAACCGAATAGTTTGAACATAAACATTTATTGGTATTTTAGGTACAGAAAAATGTTAATGAGCACTTTTACTTAATGAGGTCTTAGATTAGTCCCAATATAAAATTATTACAGCAACAGTTTCATTCCTATGAGTAGGCTTAACCAACATTGTAATTAGACAAGTCAATTCCAAATGTTAATTTCCGAAGCTGCCTTTCAGATCCTCCAGTCAACACGGGATGTGGTAACTTCCACATTACATCACATTTTTCCACAACGTAAGTGGTAGAATACCACTTGGGCATGGTCCAAGGTTGGCTATTTCATGGAAAATGGCTGATTACTAAATTGAGGTTAGTTTTAACATAATTTCTAACACATGTTATTATAGCTAAAACTTGGCTATAATAACATGTTAGGCTTTTTACTATAAGTTAGGCTTTTTACTATAAAGTAATTTATATATGTTTAGGAACTATTAACACAAAATTCAACAGAAAAAAAATTACTTTTAATGGGTCAATTTCCTTTTTCAGGATTCATTCATTCAAATGAGTAGCTTGACAAATAAGTCAGGTTCACTGGGACCTCTGGTGGCAAGTGTACAAAATACATATAGCATTTTCTATACATCTATACAGATGGCGCTAAAATCGGCATAGGTCCAAGGTACACCACCTTCCCCTACAATGAAATTACTACCCAAAAAATGTTTTTGACCGTGCCAACACTACAAGTACAATTGGAATGACTAGAAAAGTAAGAAAATTTTCGAGCCTGTCAAGCCAGAAAGCAATGTTACGATTTTATTATTTTTTAAAAAAATGAAAATTAACAACAAACAGTTGTGATTTTAAATAAAATCAAGAATTTTGGTTTAGCTTGGGGGGGGGGGGGGGGCTGTAGCCCGACAGCCCCCCCCTAGTTTCGCCATTGTGTGTGCCAATGCTTTTAGGACACCTGTATGTAATGAATCCTTTAAAAAAAGAAGCAATTATTTCAAGTTTGAATTGTGTTCCAATTAATTTTCTTTTCCTCTAAGGTTAAAAGGCAATATTCAAAGCAATTTTTAATGATTTCAATTTTTCTTATGAGTGTTTTCTTTTTTCCTTTGTTGCTAATGCTTCTCCAGTGAGCACAGACACTTTAACAAGGGTACAAATATTTTTACAGACTTATCTTGGTGAAATCAAGATGCACATTTACACTGCTCCTTAAAAATGGTCACGACAGGTTAATGAAAAGATTTTTTTTTTTTTTTTTACTCATATAATCAAAAGGTGAAAAATTCCCGATTGAAGGAACGCAAATTAAAAAAGGTTTAGAATTCTGGTTTCTCCAAGTCTAAAAAATGTTAGATCCATATTGCTTGCTCTTTTTAGAGATTAAAATTAGATGCTAGAAACACTGCGTTGATAGGAATATGAAAACCTACAGCATTGCATGGACTAAGAAATAACTCTTTTGTAAGTTGATAAAATGTGAGTTTCGTTATTAATCCAGCTTCTCATGCCGTGTTTTACCAATGTCACACACACACAATTTTTTTTTAGCAAAACACCTCTCAGAAGACACAATTAATAACGGAGAAAAAATGTTCTTCTTTTATCTCACACAATATGTTGTGTTAAATATTTCATTAAATTAATCATGTTTATAACAAAAAAAATACCAGGTATAAAGTAACCTACCAGCTTCTAGTATATATTTAACTCCAGGTTCCATATTCTACAAATGAAAACGCCTATTTGATATCGTCTCGTTTAAAAAAATGTAATGAAAGTTTAATATTGAAAATAAAATGTTTGTTACTGGATGCACATTAGGAGAGATTTCGGAACGTATGAATGATCTCGATGTCGCCAATTTGTTTACATCCGGCATCGCCAAACTAGTGATGAGTCGTTCACTCCGAAACGAATCCAAGGATCCGGATCCGATTCCGTCCAAAAGGAACAAATCCGCTAAAAGGAACGAATCCGCGGAATCGGATTTGTGATGATTCCGCGGAATCGGATTCGTGATGAATCCTCGGAATCGGATTCGTGAATCGGAATTGGATTCACTGTGATTCCGCGGATTCGGAATTACTGATTCCGATTCAGAATCATTGTTTCGGATCCATAATTTTGGAAGAGAATTTGTTTCGTTCTGGAATGAACGATACATCATTTGGGGTCATGGATGTTGCAGATAAATTTCTTTGCGAGGAGCATGAGAGGATGGTAAGATTCGGTTGATGCTGTGCATACAGATAGATTTCTGAGGTTGTTTAGAAAGGAACCAGTAGAATAGTTGGTTTGACCAATGATTATTTTGATATTGCTTGAGAAGTTAAAGAGTTGCTAGTAAAAAAAAGATGCAAGTAAAAAGAATTAGTAGTAATTATAATTAAAAATAATTATAATTTTTTGCTCTTAACTCAAGATTTCAATATCAACCAGCGGGAGTGGTCTCCTCTAAACTTTCTCGTATACTCCTAACACATGTAGAGAAAACTAGAATAATAAAAGACGTCAAATAAACTTCCGTCGCAAGTAAACCAAAGTTGGAACCACGCGTGGTTTGAAGGATCAAAACAAATTCAAATCCCCTGCGCATTCTTCTGCGCAACAGGACCTGGCGAGACTCCCTAAATGTTTGCTTCCTTACAAAATTGCTCCAGAATTGGTTTTTGGCAAACTGCCAAGTTTCGGAGCGTCCGTTCTCTCTCCAATACGCACCAGTAGGCATGCGCAGGGAGTTAGTTTCAAAACTGAACAAGTATGCGATTATACAGACCGACAGACAGTCAACCCTTTGACGGATTTGGCCCAAAATTTTATACGGACCTACATTCATGACGATAAAACTGTGTATAAAATTTTATCCATCTGGCTTTTCAAGTTTTTGAGTTATAGCGTTCGCATGACCTCGAACATACAGACAGACTTCCCGTTGACGGATTTTGTCCAAAATTTGATAGGAACCTACAAATTATGTTTAAAGACCACATACCAAATTTCATCCCCGTAGCTCTAATAGTTTTCGAGTTATCGTGTTCACAGACACACACACACAGACAGACATAATTCCAAAATTGTGTTTTTCGGAATCAGGGAGGTCTAAAACGTGGAGATTCGTCAAAATCTCGAGTTCGAATTTTTTGACGATTACAATACTTTCTCTTTGTATACTTCGTATATGAGAAAGTAAAAATAGTTTCCTTAGTTGAATCTCGGTACATTGAAATTGATAGATTTGATAAATACTATTTAAGAGAAAAATTTGTGCCTGTACTTTTTTCAAACAGTCAAAAATGTTTGGTATAAAAGTGATTTGGTGAAAGTGAGATAAGTCAACAAATAGGCACGCATTTAAAAAATTATTAAGAAATAATATTTGTCTATGTGAGTAATTTAAAGAATTACTCACTTACGTCGAATTTTTTTTATATACCTTTTAATTTTGAACACTTCATTTAAGTATGCCATCCTCAGCACACGCTTACGTGGCGAGGTCGAGGTGAACCGCCATGACCAAAGACCCAGTCCCGTGGGACATGGATCTGCACGGTGAAGCCGCTACCCCCCCCCCCCCGACCTGAGTAGGTGTGTTGATGCCCCCTGTGTGGTTCATACATTTGTGAGAGTTTTTATATTAGCATTTGGTGGCGCCATCTGTTGACAGTATATAGAACTAAAACCTTACAAAAGTATATTAAAAGATACGAAATTAAAATTAAAAAAACCCACTTTATGCACATTTAATTAAAAATGACTGAATCACACATTTTTGACTGTAGTATTCATCACTGGTATTTGTGATTTTTTGATATTACGTAGAAAATAACAGTTCGTCAAATATTCGTCATCCTTAACATCAAATACTGTAATAAAGTATTGTATTGTATGTATCAGTATTTCCGATACACTAAATTTTCACAAATAATATAAAAACAATGTTTATTTATAAAAATCTTCATTATAACTCAGGATATCACTCGATTGGAGGTTTTATTACAAAAACACCACTGGAACAATTATTCTTTAAGATGCTGAATATTATATCATACTATACAATACAATGCACATGATATTTTGATTTCTATATTTATCTACGTTTATCAGTATTTTAAGGCGAAGTTATTCTTATGTCCGACAGGTGGCAGCACAAAAATACCGTAGTACTTTATTAAACAACGTTTATTCTTGTTTTGAGGTGAAGTTATTCTTATAGCCGCCAGATGGCAGCATGGAAATACAATAACACTATATTAGTCAGTATCCTGAAAAAGTATTTAAAAAAATGTTCATTTGAATAATAATGTTTTCATAGTCATTTTGTTTTACTGTTATAGAAAAGGCGGGCCGGATTCAACTAATGAAGTTAACCATAAAACAGCTCTCACATTTGGATCTAATCACATTTGGATTTAATCCCAATTGGATCTATCTTTAATCTATCTATTTCCCAGATAGCAATTTTAGTTTGCAGCAAATTTGCACTGCAAGTCTGCAAGCTTTCTGCAAATTTGTCACGACAAGTGTGCAAGTGTGAAACAAGCTTGCATCGCAAATTATAGCAAAAACAGAGTACGAACACAACCCAAGATAGAACTCGCAACCTACCGGTTCGGAAGTTGACGCGGTAACCACTCAACTAGTTAAACTCTGAGAAGAGAAGATAGATTTCGGTAATACATCGTTCGATTCGATTCGTATACGATTTATTTTAAACTGTTTTCTTGATTTCATTAATTTTTGAGTTGAGAATATGATTTGAAGTCAAAGAGAGAGCGATTTTCGCTAATAACTACGTTTTGCTAGTAGAATAAATTATGAAATTAGAGTTCAAAAGTAATTACTTTAAAATGGGACAAAATGTCTAAGTTATTATTTTTCAACAAACATTGACTGTTTTTTAGATTTAATTTTGTTTATAAACATTAAAATTTCAACATTAAGAAAAAGGCGATATAGTTTTCTTTAAAGTGCGAGTGATATATTTAGTAAAAAGATGAAAAATGCTTCAAAATTTTTTTTATAAAAAAGTTAGTTTTTTTACAAATTATCATTGATTTATTGAATTAATGAAAAGAAGGACGGTCTAGGAGATGCTATTAAAAATCGGATGTTTTTTTAAACAGAGACAAAGATAATTATCTCTTTGTGCTGTCTTTGCATGAAGCTTGTTTTGCAAACTTGCATCAAGTTTGATTTGCAAGGGAGGTGGCGCTATTTGTCACATCGAACTTGTAGCAAATGCGTTGCAAGCTTGGGTGGCGCTAGTTGTCACAGCGAACTTGCTACAAGTTCGTTTCAAGTTTGACGAGTCAAATTTTGCCATGACAAGGGAATATCAAGTCAAAATCAAACTTGCTGCAAACTTACGTGCTATCTGGGTTGTTCTGTGAAAAAAAAGTGAGTGTTATTCTCATCGTAAAAATATGCACGTGATTTTTTGTTGCGAATCTTGTATTTGATTTTCAATCAATACTCTAATTATAAATGGCGTCTCTTAATACATTGAAAGAGGAATAAATAAATTTCAAAATTATTTTAAAACCTTTCGAACATATTATTATAATTACTTTTAAACCTTTATTGCCTTAATTTACTAAATTAGCAAAATTGGATATAAAAGAGCTAAAATTGCTTCCTCTTTGACTTTTAACTTCATTTTGAACTCGAAATTGCAACGATAAAAGATAATTTTTAATTAAAAAGACTATTCAGTATTTATTGTGAATGTGCATAAAATTTCGTAGAGATCCAAACTCTGTAACTACATTTTATTTTCATCATTTACGCCCCTTACTGCAAGTCTCTCTGGTTCAGAGGTAAGGCGCTTGGTTGGTATGTAAAAAGTCCCGGGTTCAAAACTCGCTGTAAGTGGAGGTGTTCAAAAAATCGCAAAGTTGTTACTCATAAGTTGAGTTAAGTGAATAATATTTTTCCATGCTTCAAAAATGTATTTTTAAAATATTCACTATATTATTATATTGTATAATATTATTCAGTATAGTACAATATTTTTTAATATGGTATAATATTATACAGTATTATATGACATTATACAATATTATGAAAAAAACATTGTACAGTATTGAAAAAGTCTTACGTTTTACATTGTTTCAATATTGGGAAAAATATTTGACAATATTACTTTTTCGAATTTTATGATATAAGACAATATCATGTGCTACGTGGGGAGGGGATGCTTTACACATTTTGCAAAGGGAGTGCAAAGATATAATAATAAGAAGTGAAAAATAGATAATTAAAAAATATGCCAGCATCAGGATCCTGAAAAAAAAACCTAGAAAGAGATTTTTTAAAAACGTAGGAAGAGATAAAAAGCACTATTAACTTACTATCATTTATTACTTTTCTTTTTAAACTGATTTGTTGTATGCATTAATAATTTCTTTTAACTGTATATTTTTTCAAGGAGTCGTCCTTCGCTACTAAAGAAATCTAATTCTGTGCAATTTTGAATAAAATCATTAACAGAACTTGCAGTAATTTCAAATCTTCGGAATAGCCTCGAGAACTAAGGTAATGGATAGAACTTTGTTTTATAAGCATATTGCAATTTGTTTACTTGTGCTCTCATATATGCATTGTTTCAATAATAAGAAATTTACTGTCCTTCTCCTCCCATTCATCAACAGACCCTAAACAAATCATTTTCCTTAACAGAAGAAAATAAACTAAATACACGATCGATTTATCCAAAAAATATTATAAGCACACTAAGCGATTCTTCAAACGTGAAGGTCTGGTGAATTTTCTACTCGTGTTTAATTTCTATTATTGCGCGTGTATACCTCTTTAAATACTTTTTTTTCACACACACACACCGTATCAAGTAGTTTCACTCATTCTGAAGAAGGCTTTATCTTTTACTGAAAATAAACTATAATACATAATTTAACCTAAAAATATAAACATTATTAGAAGTATACTATCCAGGTAGCACAGAAATATTATATAATATTCTCACAATGTTATACAATATTATGGACACTGAGGAACACCGAATACTGTAATAAAGTATCCCAGATAGCAATTTTAGTTTGTAGCAAGCTTGCAACAAATTTGACATGACAAGAGTGCAAGCTTGAAACAAGTTAACGCAAGCTTCGAAGTCACCATGGGACGAACTTGCAGCAAGCTTTTCGCGTCAAACTCATTGCAAATTATAGCAAAAACAGAGCACGAACACAACCCGGAGTAGAACTCGCGACCTACCGGTTCGGAAGCTGACGCGGTAACCACTCAACCAGTTAAACTCTGAAAGAAAAGATAGATTTCGCTAATACATCGTTCGATTCGATTCGTATACGATTTATTTTAAACTGTTTTCTTGATTTCATTAATTTTTTGAGTTGAGAATATGATTTGAAGTCAAAGAGTGAGCGATTTTCGCTAATAACTACGTTTTGCTAGTAGAATAAATTATGAAATTAGAGTTCAAAAGTAATTACTTTAAAATGGGACAAAATGTATAAGTTTATTTTTCAACAAACATTGACTGTTTTTTCGGTTTAATTTTGTTTATAAACGTTAAAATTTCAACATTCAGAAAAAGGCGATTTTTCTTCAAAGTGCAAGTGCTATTTAGTAAAAAGATGGAAAATGTTTCAATTTTTTTTTTTATAAAAAAGTTAGCTTTTTTGCAAATTATCATTGATTTATTGAATCAATAAAAAGAAGGACGGTCTAGGAGATGCTATTAAAAATCGGATGTTTTTTTTAAAACAGAGACAAAGCTCTTTGTGCTATCTTTGCATCAAGCTTGTTTTGCAAACTTACAGCAAGCTTGCAATGCAAAGGAGGTGGCGCTATTTGTCACGGCGAACTTGTGGCAAACGCGTTTTGCAAGCGAGGGTGGCGCTAGTTGTCACGGCGAACTTGCCACAAGTTCGCTTCAAGTTTGATGGGTCAAATTTGCTATGACAAGGTAATATCAAGTCAAAATCAAACTTGCTGCAAACTTACGTGCTGTCTGGGATTGTATTGTATGTATCAATATTTCCGAGATACTTAATTTTCACAAATAATATAAAAACAATGTTTATTTATAAAAATCTTCATTTTAACTCAGGATATCACTCGATTGGACTTTTTATTACAAAAACACCACTGGAACAATTATTCTTTAAGATGCTGAATATTATATCATACTATACAATACAATGCACATTAATTTTGATTGATTTTTACATTAATCAGCATTGATTAATATTTAAAGGTGAAATTATTCTTACGTTCGACATATGGCAGCATGATAATACCGTAACACTATATTAATCAACGTTGAATCTTATTTTGAGGTGAAGTTATTCTTACGGTCGCCAGATGGCAGCATGGTAATACAATAACACTATATTAATCAACGTTGAATCATATGCCCGAAACATATTTTACAAAATGTTCATTTGAATAATAATGTTTACATAGTCATTTTGTTTTACTGTATATAAAAGGCGGGCCAGATTCAACTAATGAAGTTAACCATAAAACAGCTCTCACATATGGATTAAAAATGTGAGTGTTATTCTCATCATCGTAAAAATATGCACGTGATTTTTTGTTGCTAATCTTGTATTTGATTTTCAATCAATACTCTAATTATAAATGGCGTCTCTTAATACATTGAAAGAGGAATAAATAATTTTCAAAATTATTTTAAAACCTTTCAAACATATTATTATAATTACTTTTAAACCTTATTGCCTTAATTTATTAAATTAGCAAACTTAGATATAAGAGCTAAAATTGCTTCCTCTTTGACTTCTAACTTCATTTTGAACTCGAAATTGTAACGATAAAAGATAATTTAATTAAAAAGACTATTCGTATGAATTGTTAATGTGCATAAAATTTCGTAGAGAAATAAACTCTGTAATTAAATTTTATTATCATCATTTACGAAACCTGACGTAAGTATGGCAGGTTAGGCGGTAAGGTTTCTGGTTCGTCTGTGGAAGGTCCGGGTTCAATGCACGCTTTAACGTGGTCGTCTAAAAGTTTTTTACGTCGACTTCCAACACTAGATGTCGCTGATCGCAACTCGGCGAAGGCGATTTGCCTACGTATCTTGTTACCCTGCATTGCCTTCTCAGAGTTGAAAAAACGTTGTACGCATGCGGTCTGACTGAATCTTGGAAAATTTTCTCTGTACATAACGTTGACGATATCATCAGAGCGCATGCGTATTACTACGTAGTTGTAATCGTGTATGGGTAATTTCGTTTACGCGTGAATAAGCACAGAGGGGTGGGTGAATAAGCTCCTGTTACAAACTGTTAAATGTGTTTCCTGATCGCAAACAAAATAATACTGGGATGCTTTACGGCAGGGTCGGCTACTTTTATTTTCGTAAAAAGCCATTTTTAGAATTATATTTATCAAAATAATATTTTTGAGACCGCAAGTCTGCAACTCGAACTGTGAAATATGTATTGTGAAAATTGAGTCTAAAATATTTTTTGGCTAAAATTAATTTAATTTTCCTTTTTTTAAGTTAAGAAAATACACTGCAATTCAATTATCTATTTTGAATTTTACAATGCCGTAATTATAATCATAAGATATAATTATTAAAGTAAAAATAAGTGATTTAAAACATTCTTACATATAAATTATCATTTTTCTTTCGTCAGGCAGTATGCTTGGACTACATATACGTTATATGCTTAATTTGTATGAACAATAAAATTAAAATATATACTTAACAAAAAAAGAACAATATGAAGTTTCTAATGAGATTTGTTGCTGAATTGAAGTTTTCATAACACCATGTGAAGATTTTTTTTTATCGTAGTTAAATTTAATTTAATTTTTTATACGTATATTATTTACTAACATAAAAAGAATCGCAATTATGCCTTGAAAGAACCATGCTTTACAGAAAATACTTTAAAGAAAATTGAAGTTCAAATCAATCCACATTTTACCAGCAATATATGAAAGCCGGCATTCTATACAATGCAGAAAACTGGAAGGCACGAAACGATTAACATTTCGCACGTTTCCTAGGCATTCTATTGAAATCCAAATGACAAAGCGGCAAAGCATGAAAGAAGTCATCCATTCGATTTTATAAGAAATAAAATCAAGTGCAAATCAAAATAAAATTATTTGCTTCCTTGATGTAGCATGTAGGTTCACATTTTATTTTGTTTTCTTTACTAAAAAGGATAAAAACTTCGATATGCATAACTTTAAATTTACTTTATGTATTTTGAATAAAAGATTTTTTATAGCACTTTTATTTTTTCTAAATAACATTTGCATTTTTGAGGAATTCACGTCTTGTAAATAATAGCCTTATGATCTTTTTTCATACTTTGCCTAAATAGCATTTGTCATTCTATAGAATGGCTAGGTATTATATACAATGCATATGGAAAGTATATAATGATTATCATATTTCATACTTTGCCTAAAGCGTTCAAATTGCATATTTGGTTTTCTTCGCCATACTATGACGCAAAAAAAGCCGCCTCCCTAAAGCTAAACCAAAATTCTTGATTTGTATCTAAAATTACTACAACTATTTGTATTTAATTTTCATTTTTAAAAATAAAAAAAATCGTGACAACATTGCTTTCTGGCTTGACAGGCTCGAAATTTTTCCTACTTTTCTAGCCATTCTACTTATACTTGTAGCGTTGAAATTTTCGAAAACACATTTTTTGGCTAGTTATTTCATTGCATTTTTATTAAATTATCGAAAGTATTGTAGTGTTCTTTATGATTCTTATTGTTAGGTGAGTAAAGTCTGTAAACTTAAAGTGTTTTGGTTTACATAACCCATGAGGTTTGACATTCGTCACTACGACACAAAATTTTTATGACCTCCGCCCGCCCCCCCCCCCCCCCCAAGACTAGAATCCTGGATTCGCCACTGGTTCCTACTCATATAAATGTTAAAAAATGTTATTACAGAGCATGTATTAGACACTGCGTCGTCTCCCCATATTTTCTAACACATCTATCTTTCCTTTTTCAGCTCAGATAAACAGGTTGCATTCTTTTTCTTTTCTGGACAATAGAGTTGGATAAAGAAATACCTATCAGGTGACTCGAGATCTTCTCTATCTAGTGGTGGCTCATTCATTAGGGCTGCGGAGCTGCAGCACCCCCTGAATTTATTTTTAAAGCTTATTTTTCCTTTTTTTTTTTTTTAAATACAATTAGGTTAAGTTTTCTCATTGAAAAGGAAGCAAAAAATGAATAAAGAATTATGTAAAGGGAAACTACTATTATCGTCGAAATCATGTGATGCTGATGTATTTCTAGGTTTTAACCTATTGTCACACACTTTTAGTTTTAAAATCGGGTCCATAAACACAATTTTTTTAATAAAGTGTTTATTATTGCCAAAGGAAATTAAGCGCCAGTTATATAATTGAAAGTGAAAAAATTACATTTTTCTACAATTTTTCCTAAGAAAGCTTTCCACGACCGTAACTCTACTTTGCTTGTCATGATTTTTTTCTGTCCCCAGAACAAATGACGGCTATGACCACAGCCACGGTTAAAGCATGTATTTACTTTACTATTTCTTCGCCATACTATGACGCAAAAAAAAAGTCTTCAGGCTCTTTTAAATAGGCTTCGATTGCACGTATTTCGTTTATAACCGATACAATTTATTAAAAGCACATGTTTTTACACTGAAAATTCTTTAGCATGTTGCTTTTTAGATGTGCTAGAATGACGCACTTGCAATTTCTGGATATAATGTCCATGGAAATATTCCTAAGATATTTCAATAACTAACTTTTAAGCGTAATGGATAAAGGTAACGTTTTCTATCGAGTGAATTATGTTTTATATTATTTGATATTTATAAAAAACTATTTGTGGTAAGCTTCCCTAATTTTTCCGACGTTGTATAGCTGTACTGAAAAATGAGCTTGAAAGGTTGTCACTGAAGCAATCTGTCTTTAAACCTTCAAATATCGTTCTGCACTGTTCCAAAATTTTCGCGTTTTTTATGTATTTATGTCAACTACTAAATCAGAAACAAACATAGAAATTTTTTTTTAAATATTATTGATGCCATTCAGTGTTTTCTTCTTTAAATGTTCCAATGTATTTTAGATTGTCTACCCGCCCACTTAAATTCGATGATTTTTTTTGATAAAATTTTCGAATTCACTGTCGACTAAATTTTATTAATATTCGCCTCTGGGATTTACTTGTTTTTTATCTTCCAGCATGTTTCTTGACTCTGATTTTTTTTTTTTGCGTCGGCTGGAAGAAAAAGCAAAATTCACTAGCATGTAGATCATATTAAAAAGTAAAAGTAATGAAAACGTCCAGGACTTATCGGTGCTAATTTTTGATTTATATGAAGATATAATTTTACAGCAGAGATTTAACCATGTACGTATATCCCTGGGTGTACCTGAAGGACAATTCACTTGGAATAAAATTATTAAAAGGTATAAAGAAGAAAACATAAACTGATTAAAAATTTGCACGAATTTTTATTTCTCCAAATGAATACTCTTGTATTTAATAAGTATATATTGAATAGTTGATTATTGCAATGCAATTGCAATATCATATAAGTTAAAACAGAATTATTACTAGGCACTGCTGCTTTGGCGTTGAACTAATACTATGGTAAAAACGGAAAATGTAAAATCAAAATAAGTTGTAAAGTTGATAATTAGTCATTTCACTCTTAAGCTAATCCCAAGCCCTTAACATTATGAATAAAACTGCTTTGCATAGATGAATGCCAGGGGAGGGGCGCATATGATATTAGTAGGAGGTACACCGAAACAAAAAAAAGAGCAATCAAGGGGTACGCGAGGGAAAAGATTGGGAATCCCTGTAGCTATAGAGAGTGTTTAAAGATAGTCTCAGGGTGTTTGACTTTAAATTCACTTGAAAGTTGAAAATGTGGTAGAACCAGCGGGGTTTTCTCCCCTAAACTTTCATACTTCCCCAGAAAGGTGCAAACTTCCCTCCCCAGGATGCACAAAAATTCGAACCTACTGGTACCCAGAATCCAGCAATGACTATGGGAAGGTTTTCATTATAGTGATTGAAAAAAATATCTAGGTAAAGAATCAAATTCAAAGAGGAATACATACCGATTGGCTTGCAAATGTCGCACACTGCTAGATTTCCTCTTGCTGTCTCAAGGGACAAACTGTAATTCATACCAACCTTCGCGTGCACAGAAGATCGCTTCCAGTATGAATGCGCGTGGAATGACGGATTCTTTGTAGAAAGTAAAATTATACAGATAGACAGACGATGTGCCCGGATTTGGCCCAAAATTCTATACGGACCTACATTCACGACGATAAACCATTGTACCAAATTGTATCCATCTAGCTATTCAGGTTATAGTGTTCCACCTTGTGCGGACATACAGATAGACAGACTTCTCTTTGATATTTTTTGACCAAGAATTAGAAACCTACAAATTATGTTTAAAGATACATATAGGTACTGTCTCGTAGCTCTAATAGTTTTCAGGATTATCATTCTACAGACAGACATAATTCCAAAATTCAACATTTTCCGTTTCAGGAGGTCCTACAGTGGAGATTCATTCAAAATCTCCCGAGTTCAATTTTTTGACATTCAATACTCTCTTTGTGCCCACTTCGTATGAGAATGTAAAAAAAAAAAGGACTTTTAAAAGTCGCAAAAAAAAAAAAGGAAAATAATCTGTAAAAAAATTATATCCCATTTACTGAGCTGAGTGTAGACATCCTTGAAAATCTAAAATTAGATAGATAAAGAAACTTATTACTTTTACAAGTGAAGACAGTCTCACAGAAACAGAGGCTCAGTGTTCGAAGGTCTCTAACTCAACCTTAACTTATAGTAGACCCTCAAAGACTGCGTGTTTATATAAAGAGCAATTTATGGCTTTCAGGGTCCCAGGCCGTTCTCTACCGACCGACCCTCAAAATTAAAATGACATTTGCTACCTCGAAATTTCATTATATGTCGCTTCAAACCGAAACTGGACCACTATTCGTTGGTTTGGGTGCATTTGGAGAATGGCGTGACAACTCAGTTGTTCCATGCATCTGCAGTCAGCTATTAAAATCACGAGGTATGTTCCAGAAACTGCCCTCATATAGCTTAAAAAATTTGATGATAATCTATTATAAAACAACGTTGCATGTGGAGAGAAGACAAAAGTAAATCTAGCATTGACATTCTTTATCTTGACATTTGGATTATTTCTAGAGTCAATGTTTGCTAGCAGCGAAAATAATATCCTCACATTGGTGTGGGTGGGAAGTTTAGAAGAATGGCTGGTAGATAGAATGTTTAAAATTTAATCGTTTCCAAACCGCCTCGTAACTTAAAAACTGGACTTAATCTTATATAAAGCAACAATATAACACAGAGTAGATGTAGAGTATTTCAAAACTTTCAATAATATTATTACACTGATAATAGTTTTATCTTGTAATTTCATTGGTATTTGGTGATAACATCAGAAAATATTATCTGAACGAATTTCATCCGATTCATTGTTCAGTTACATGCAACCAACAAAAGGGTGTAGTAATATTTAACACTTTTTTTAATCAAAATTTTAAAATGTAATCAAATTTGTGAGATTCTAAAATATTACGCTGAGTAGACAAATTCTGAAAATGAGTACTATATCAAACAAGTAAATAGAATTAAAATAAAGCTCGATCATGATGCTTTTCATAAATATAGTCATGGGTTTCTGCTTTTCTTTATAAATATATAAATAGAGAGAGTATACTTATTCTCCTACAGTTTGGTAGATTTAATTCAAATTTGAAATAAGTAAAATTAAATATTCTTATAATTGATGTATTGTCGTGATTTTGTCACGGCAACCTGTCATTGATTTTTTACTTTTAAGCTTTTACCTTCAAGAAATCTATCTCCTTTGCAACATTCAGCCAACCAACAAAGGTAAAGGAAATTCAATATGCTAAACGGTTATCACAAAAAATATGGAGGTGAGGGTGCGTTGTGTATATTATTTTCAGCAATAACCCAAAGGATCTGCTTACCAAATGTCGATTTGCTGGGATGGTGGTGCACATGTGAAATGACAACATCAGTAATTTGTAAATAACAGTAAAATTTATTAAACTATGTCTGTGATTTAAGAAGAGATCCTCACGTATAAGTAGAAATTAAGTATGATATTGTGCACATTATAAAGAGA
Organism: Araneus ventricosus; assembly: GCA_013235015.1. Classification (NCBI taxonomy): domain Eukaryota; kingdom Metazoa; phylum Arthropoda; class Arachnida; order Araneae; family Araneidae; genus Araneus; species Araneus ventricosus. The sequence goes on from BGPR01009648.1 coordinate 55,413, forward strand.
TAATTATACTTCAAATTGTACACACTTTATCAAGTAGTTAAAACTTCTGTTGTAGACATTATATTAGTTAAATGTAAGTATTCACACAGACTATGATAAAAAAAAGAAGAACATATACAAGAAAACGGTGGGCACCATCGGCAAATTTCATGAGTCCCTTAATGATACACAAAAAATAAATCAATCACAAAGCATGGGACGCCAGGGTCACGGTAGATTTAATGTAAGGTTATTCCCAATACCATATCACATCTTAATCCAATTATAATTCTTAAGTTTGCTTCAAGTGACCAAAAGAATTTTCCTTCGTTAGACTATGAAATTAAACTAACATATCAACTTCTATACTTTAACTTTTCTGACCATTAATATTGCATCCAGCTTCTAAAGAAATTGACCAAATAAACTATCAAATCTTGATTTCAACCTATATATATATATTGCTTTAATTCCGTGACTCCTATTATGTTAGAATTGATACAAAAATAACAAAACACAGTACATTCTTAGTAAATTAACATCTAAAACATGTGTTCAGCCCATCTTGATTAACAATAAAAATTTGGATTACATTCATCAATTCTACAACATGCCTTTACAATTAAATCCACCCCCATATCCCAAGCAAAATATAAATTATGTCCTTCACTTAGCCTATTAGTGTCCAAAGCTCCATATAATTTAAAGATCTTTCCTTCATAAAATAAAAGATAAAATTTTCATTCCTCTGGTGCACCATCAATCTGAAGGGGTCATTCCTCGACCTGTGCTTTCCAGTCCAGGTAATGAATCTTCACCACCTCCATTCACTCCATACGTCGGACGGAAACTCATGGTGACGGCTACCTCTGTCCTTCAAACCACACGTCGCGTCAGTCCCCATGGGATAATCTCGAAGGAAAATGAAGATGTATAGTCAGCCAAAAGAAATAACCAACGCCATTTCAGATGACTCATTTCTTGTAGTTACTCACAGCTCTAAGCAGATTTTTTCAAGCACTTTCGATCAACGGAAAGAATTGGCAGGCAATACGTAATG